>JAVBJF010001620.1:0-11278 GCA_033439095.1 Pseudococcus viburni
GAAAAATTTCTCCAAAATGTTATAGCCATATTTTCAGCTGCCAGAATACGACTGGAATTCCAGTACCATCGGATGGGTTTTGAGCATGTTTTACTACGGCGGATTATTGTCATTCTTAGGAGGGCACATGGTGTCCAAATTAGGAGGAGCAAATAACTGCGCAATATCTTTGATGGCATCTGGAATTACCAACGTATTTCATCCAATCAGCTTGTACTACAGTTTTCCTTTATTTTTGGTAACTCGTTTTCTCACTGGGATTTTTGAGGTGAGTCAATTTCCTGCGCACCTAAACTCGTCCATCTGCTTATCCACTGAAAATGGGCTTATAAATGCAAAATTCATTTGAAGAGCTGAGAGTCAAAACTCACATTATCCACCATAACAGATTTCGAGAAAAATGTGAAAAACTGTTTTAGTATACCCGCCGATCATCAGGAGTGCTGAAATCATTGAATAGGATTCCCAGGAAACCTTTTTTTTTTTCAATCTCCCGGCTATCTTTAAATGAGAGGAGACGAATTGCAAATGTGAGTTTTGTCTCCGGACAACATACACTTTTTCAACACTTACAGAAAAATTTTGTAGGACCAAAGTTGTAGAGTTTTAAAAAATAAATATTTTTTGTCTCTTGACATTTTCCCCTAGTTCAATCGTTTTCGACTTATGAACCAGTTTCGAAATGCATTTTAAGATTAATGCATTTCGAAACTGGTTCATAAGTCGAAAACGATTGAACTAGGGGAAAATGTCAAGAGACAAAAAATATTTATTTTTTAAAACTCTATTACTTCGGTTCTACGAAATTTTTTGTTGCTGCCAAATGTGAATTTTGATTCTAATGCCATGAGCCATGACTTAGTGTGATTTTCTTCCTGAAAAGGGTGATATGAAAAAAATAAAAATACGAGATTGTACAGTGTACAGCACTCTTTCAGAATCCGCCATAAAAAGGAATTTTTTTTTTGGGATAATGTATGAGGTTTGACTCTCATCTCTTCATTCTGGTTCAACATGCTGCTGGGCTATTCCATACTGAAACAGACCAAAAATGAAGTAAGGTCTTCCGATTTCGATTAATTTTTTTACGAGTTCCCCTTGGTGGTCTATTCACAAAACCACGATCATTTCTTTTTCTAACTCGACTTACTTTGTGATGCGACTCCCTCCGCGTAATTTTTTTAAATATTCAATTCCATATTGATCATCTAAGACTGAAGGAAGGGTCAGTTGGAGCACGGGGAGGGGGTCGGATCAAAAAGTGAGTCGATATTCGAATTAGTTAGAATCGATATGCTACACGATATTTTCGTTTTTCAGCCTTGTTTGCCCCAGAATTGGGGAGCTGCGCTCTCAAAAACCTAACAAACGACAGGTCATACGTTATTTTTCATTTTTTTTAAATTTTGACCCTATCAAGGAGGCTAATAGGGGGTTCAAAGGGATCGAATGAAAAAACTGAATACATATTCGAAATCAGCGTCTTCGAATTAGTAGTAATCGATGTGTTACTTTAATTTTTCGATTTTTTTGAATTTTAGTCCAAATTGTGAACCCCTGCCCCTCCCCCAGGGGTCTAAAGATCCCATCTTGAAAATTTGTTGGTTAAAAAAAAGTAAAAAGGTCTCCTCACTGTAATTTTTTCAGATTTTTAAATGGTAGCTTTCATCTTTTGTTCGTATTATGAAAGTTGAGCTTTTTCAAATGTGATTATCGTTTTTGAATCTTCTATTAATGATCTTTCAGACCCCGCAAACAGTTTTTCCACAAGTACTACCCATCTCGAGATATGAGCCTTCAAAGTTGGGTAATTTGGCGAAAAATCGCAATTGCATAAAAATTTCGACACCCACACAGAGGTCCAGGAGACCCCTCAAAACGCGCGAAATTCATTATCATAAAAAATAGCTATAAAAGTGGGTAAAAAATAGTGTAAATATAGTTTCTTTGGTCATAGATTACGAATCTGACAAAAAAAATATTGATTCGGGGCAATGGGAAGGGGGTAGGGGAGGTGCTGAAATCTAAATTCACCTAAAATATCGTGTAGTATATCGAAATCTAGGTTTTCGAGGTTGTAGATTAAGAATATGACAATAAAAAAATTTTTGAAGATCATGGGGAGGGGGTGGGGGTGCTCAAATCAAAATTCACCATAATATCGCGTAGCATATCGAAATCTAGAGTTTTGAGGTCGTAGGTTACGAATCCGCCAAAAAAATTTTTGAAAGTAAGAGGGGAGGGGTGGGGGTGCTGAAATTGGAGTTAAACTGAAATATCGTGCAGTGTATCGAAATCTAAGGTATTTGTGCGATTTTAGTAATATAAATTAGACCAAAAGTATAAAGGCGACGCCTCAGCACGAAAAATGTTATAGGTAAAGTGGTAGTTTCAAGTGCCCTCAACACGATTTTCCAAATAGTTTGTGCGTCTGTCTGCGTCCGTGTGCGTTATAAGCAAAAATGTGCCTTTTTGAATGATTTTTCCCGTTTTTAGTAGTTTTTTTATCCATCAATGTCATTATTTTCATGCCGGGAATGTAGAGGGTTTATAAATAATGACAATGCTGGAAAAAAATTACTAAAAATGGGAAAAAATCGTTGAAAAAGGCACATTTTTGCTTGTAATGCACACGGACGCAGACAGACGCACAAACTATTTGGAAAATCGTGTTGAGGGCACTTGAAACTACCACTTTACCTATAACATTTTTCGTGCTGAGGCGTCGCCTTTATACTTTTGGTCTAATTTATATTACTAAAATCGCACAAATACCTTAGATTTCGATACACTGCACGATATTTCAGTTTAACTCCAATTTCAGCACCCCCACCCCTCCCCTCTTAGTTTTAAAAAAAAATTTTGTTGGATTCGTAACCTACGACCTCGAAAATCTAGATTTCGATATGCTACGCGATATTATGGTGAATTTTGATTTGAGCACTCCCACCCCCTCCCCATGACCTTCAAAAAAATTTTTATTGTCATATTCTTAATCTACAACCTCGAAAACCTAGATTTCGATATACCACACGATATTTTAGATGAATTTAGATTTCAGCACCTCCCCTACCCCCTTCCCATTACCCCGAATCAATTTTTTGTCAGATTCGTAATCTACGACCAAAAAAACTATATGTACACTATTTTTTATCCACTTTTATTGCTATTTTTTATGATAATGAATTTCACGTGTTTTGAGGGGTCTCCTGGACCACTGTTGTGCTTGAGGGTTAGAAAAGAAATTATCGTGGTTTTGTGAATTGCCCACCAAGGGGAACTCGTAAAAAAATTTTGAGCGAAATCGAAAGACCCGATTTCATCTTTGGTCTGTTTTAGTATCGAATAGCAAATAATTATCAATAAATTTTGAATTTACAAAACGAGCTATAGGTAATTGAATTTTTATTTCGTGAAAATTCACTGCAGAATTTCGTAACGATAAGCATACTGGATGTATCTTCGAAATGGATGCCAAAAAATGAAAGATCAAAGTTGATGTCCTTCGTGGTAACTGGACTTGGAATAGGCTCAGTACTAGTGCAAGGCGTTGGCGGTTACTTGGTCAATACATGGGGTTGGGCAATGATATTCTACGTGACAGGTAATTAATGTCATCAAACAGAGAAAAAAAATAGATACCTAGATCTATATTAGTGTCATCAAATAGATAAATAAAAATAAATGGATGTGTAAAGAATCACAAATCCTTACAAATGATAACACTTTAAAACAGGTATCACGTCCATAACGTTATCATTACTTTGCTTCGTTCTGGTTAAAAATAAACCTTCGGAAGATAAACTGATTGGTAAAGCAGAGCTGATGTACTTTCAACAACAACAACTACAGGAAAATCCTGCTACAGTTTCGAAAAACAAGGTACTATTTATCGAGATGATATTAGATATGGTCGATATCATTCTGTAACTATAAAGTTCAACCCTTCAACTCCTGACTGGTAATTTTGTAGATGGCGGATTCATTCCGAATTATTTTGACATCAGCTCCAATCTGGGCCTTGCTGGCGGTTCAATCAACTCATACCTGGGTGATAACCATCACTGGTAATTTTCTTCCATTGTATATTAAAGGTAGGTAATTTAAATTCTGAAGCACAAAATCGGAATACAAATAATAATCCCATTAATCGCTACAGACCTAACCGGAGATGAGACCGACAAAGTAGGCATATTATCTTCCATTCCTAACTTGGCCGGTACTTTAACCATGCTAATTTGTGGAATGTTGTTGGATTACATTAGAAAAAAGAACATTTCAGTCACATTGGTAAGTTGGCCAAGAAAAATAACTATTCCACTCTCGGTTTAATCCTTTCCTACCGAGGAGAAAGCTAGACGGACAAAATTTTAAAATGTTTATTGAACCTTGTAGAATGTAAGCCAACTTTGAAATAGTGATCAAAATTATTCCCGTTGTGGAAAAGTGAAATTGAACGTGTCACAGCAAAAAGGACATATGGAAAAAATGGCGTTTTTGGGAAATCCGAAATAGCGATTGAAGTTTGAGTATACTTTTTTTAATACTAAATTAAGGAATTGAGCTGGGGAAAGAATTTTACCTTAAAATTTCATCCTTTTGCTACATGAAAACAGCTCACCCATCACTTGATATCTTTTCTATTTTTTTCTATATCGAAAACAAAAGGTTGAGTTACCTACAGTATGACACAAAAGTCTTGGTAAGCTGAAACATTTCTCAATATCTCAGAAGTGAAAAGAGATACTTATCAAGACGGTTCAAACGGCAATGTGTTCCTGGTATCGAGGACATTGAATATTGATAATCAAACTTTCAACCCGACCTATAGGATGCTCACAAATTGAGAAACCGGTTTGGGTCAAAAAATGGGTGTCCGGGTTTTTTATTGAAATAAAGTCTACGCACTGGCGCGATTAAAATGTGATATGTTTTTTTGAAACCGGTTCAGCGGTTTTGAACCAGTTGTCAATAGTATCCAAAAAACTGGAGATATGAAAAAAAGTTTGAAACAAAAGTTGTAGAGAAGTAAAAAATGAACATTTTTTGTTTCATAACTTTTTTTCCACCTTGAAATAGAAAGAAGTTGTCGTAGAAAAGGTTTGAGTATAATTTTTTGTTTTCCAAGTCATAACTCTTCTCCATCGCCAGATGGAAAAAAAAATTATGGAACGTAAAACATTCAGTTTCCAATTCTTTACAACTTTTATTTCACATGTTTTTTGATATCTCCAATTTTTTGAAACCGGTAGTTTCTTTGGATGATTTTTTTTCCAAGTCGATAACCGGTTATCGAAAGTGGAGATATCGAAAAAGTTTGAAATAAGAGTTGTAGCGAATTAAAGACTGAACATTTTACGTTCTGTAATTTTTTCTCATCTTGCAATGGAAAGAAGTTATGGTATAAAGGACTGGAGTACAATTTTTTCTTTTTATGTCATAACTCTTCCTCATTGCTAAATGAAGAAAAAATTACAGAACGTAAAATGTTCAGTCTTTAATTCGCTACAACCTTATTTCAAACTTTTTTCGATATCTCCACTTTTCGATAACCGGTTATCGACTTGGAAAAAAAATCATCCAAAGAAACTACCGGTTTCAAAAAATTGGAGATATCAAAAAACATGTGAAATAAAAGTTGTAAAGAATTGGAAACTGAATGTTTTACGTTCCATAATTTTTTTTTCCATCTGGCGATGGAGAAGAGTTATGACTTGGAAAACAAAAAATTATACTCAAACCTTTTCTACGACAACTTCTTTCTATTTCAAGGTGGAAAAAAAGTTATGAAACAAAAAATGTTCATTTTTTACTTCTCTACAACTTTTGTTTCAAACTTTTTTTCATATCTCCAGTTTTTTGGATACTATTGACAACTGGTTCAAAACCGCTGAACCGGTTTCAAAAAAACATATCACATTTTAATCGCGCCAGTGCGTAGACTTTATTTCAATAAAAAACCCGGACACCCATTTTTTGACCCAAACCGGTTTCTCAATTTGTGAGCATCCTATAGGTCGGGTTGAAAGTTTGATTAACAATATTCAATGTCCTCGATACCAGGAACACATTGCCGTTTGAACCGTCTTGATAAGTATCTCTTTTCACTTCTGAGATATTGAGAAATGTTTCAGCTTACCAAGACTTTTGTGTCATACTGTATATGTCCTTTTTGTTGTGACAAGATTTCATTTCGACCCTTCTACGTTTGATGACGTATAATTTTTCCGGAAGTGAAAATTTAAAAAAAATCTTCCATACAAAAATTGAAGAGAATGAAAAAAGGAACATTTTCGTGAAAAAAATTTCAAATTACCTCTTCAGGGAGCGGTTATATCGCAATTTGAAAAATGACAACTTTTTTTTCATTTTCTTGGTTACAAAAAAAAATGCTAAAATTACATTTTGGACGAATTTTATTATTTTTTCAAATTTATGACGAAAAATTAACTAAAAAAACACTTTATTAAAATTTTAAAATTTTACAATCATCTGCACAGTGAAAAAATTAAACATTACGCAAATTCTCGAAAATCAAACATGTAATGTAGGTACCGAAATTGCGAACTTCGCATTTTAAAAACGCCATAACTCTTCGAGGAAAACATACTGGAAGGTGGGAGGGGGCTCATTGGATAGAGAAAACTTCAGAGAATACGAATCGCTTGTCGCATCAAAAAGGACATATGTTGAGTTATGCCCTTTTTCAAAGATACCAAATTTCAGTTTTCTATCGGGTGAATTTTACCGCAAATTGAAAAAATTTAGAACTATTCCGTCACTAGACTTTGAAAAGGAAACACGTGCAGTAGGGAAATTTCAAGTTTTCTCCTTAATTTTTTTTTTAAAAAACAACAAGATTCAAAATTTTTACACATCTTTTAAATGAAAAACAAAAGAGTTAAGTGAAAATTTTAGATTTTTGATCATTCAAGGGACAGTTATGCCAACCGTAAATTTCAAACACATACCTAAATGAAAATTTTTAAAACGAATTTTTCAGTTATCTCTACTTTTTTTAAATTTTTTATCGCTGGCGATTTCGATTTTCGGAAGCGAGAATACTTTCGGTCACTACTCTGGTTGTGGATCTACGTGGTGCTATGAACATTTTAAAATTTCAGCTGACAAGTCTTCGGTAGACAAAAAAGGGTTAATCTCTTCACTTGAAATGTTTGTAAAAAGTATTCGTATCTATTTCACAGACGCATAAAATACTAATCTGTGGTTCGTTCATTTTCGGCGCCTTTCTACTCTCGAGTATGGTAATAGTTTCAAATTTCATTGCGTCGATGATCTCTCTCAGCTTTACTTTGGTGTCATTAAGTATTGTTACGGTGGTAACAAAGTAAATACATGTTTCGAATTATATTTCCACTCAGGACGAAAATTTACCCAAGTGAAATTTTTGTCGACAGCATAATCATCATCAGCATTTTCCCGAATAGCACAGGTGTCGTAGCTGGCATTAATATGTTTGTTTGTTCAATTGGTTGCATCGTTTCACGCATTGCAATAGGATACATGACGACAAACCGCGTTAGTATTCCATAAAAAGTAAAAAAATTGTCTTAGGTAGCTTAATATCTGACATGTACACATTTACTGCACAGAGCCTTCAAGAATGGAACAACTGTTTCATTGTGTCAAGCATTTTTTCCGTTTTTGGTGCAGCGGTATTTGGATTGTATGGATCGAGCGAGCCACACCCTCTGTCCGTAACGTCAATATCGGATATTCATGAAGACGACCTCATTCAAAAAAATCAGAACGGAAAATAACAGTGCTACGTTCTTTAATTTCAAATAATTAATATCCATTCAAAATTTGTACTATTAGTAAATAATTATATTCACAAATGAAAAATTATGTTTTGAATACATTTTTTTCTTTTTTGCAAATTCATTTATTTCTTTACCCAAATTGAACGACTACATAGTCCGACATATGGTTTTAGGATACCTTGCGACCCCCCCCCCCCCGATCCTCTGAGACAATGTTTTTCCTTAGAAGGGGCATCCTATTAAGAAACGTCTTCGGTTTAAACGAGAATCAGATTTTTTGAAAAATTTGATCTAAAATTCACGTCTCGTAGGTGGAATTTTAGCTGCTTCAGTAATACCTATTTCAATTCATAACAAATTCAAACAGTGCAATTTTTAAACAAAAATTAAGAAAAAATATTTTTTTAATAAAATATTCATGAAAATTAAAATTTTGGAATCAAAATGGACTATACTTTTGCAAAATTGTTGCAAAACATTTAGCGAAATCGAATTCCAAAAAAAGAAAATTCTGAGAAAAACGTGTTCAAAGTTTTTCTTCCTGTTTTTTATGCACCTATCGATCATCAAAAAAGCTCCTAAAACTACTTATTTACACTAAAATTTCACGTGGAATTCATTTCTGACGTCGAAAATTACCTTAGGGGAAGAGAAAAATGAAAAATTCAAAATTACGATGCGTTTAATTTTGAAAAAAAATTCATTACAATAAGAAATTCTGTTTTCATGCAATTATCGATCATCAGTCATCACAAAAAATCACCCCAGTCTCAAAATCTCAGAAAAATCGTGTCATGTTTTGTGAGATTGATTTTCATCACATAAAATTAAAATCATAGGAAAATGAAAAAATTTACTATTTCAATGCGTTTAATTTTGAAAAAAACTGCATTGGAAAAATAAATCTGGCAAAAAAATTATCATATAATTCCTGCAGATAACATTTATGATTATAAAACGTAGAAAAGTAGACAGAATGACACTTTTTTTCACAAAGAAATTTCATACTTACAGTTGATAACGTGAACGACAGTGAACCACCTTGAAAAATACCGATGTCAAGTTCAACACCAAATTTACGTTGTAGAAATGAGCCAGCAAGAAACCGACCTGAACTTGACAAAGATACGAGAAGGGCTACTGTAAGAACTAAAAATATTTTCAAACAAGTACTTTCAAATTTGAAACAGCTCAATTTAATCAAATCATTATGTTCGCTTTCAGATAGACATCATCAACTACGAAGCCTCCATCGCTATGGTGTTCGAAGAGATTTCTGGTAGTAGTTTTAATGTTCCTATGCCACGTGAATTCATGTTTTGTAAGACTCAATATTAGCACTGCGATTGTAGAGATGACCTCAGTAAAACGAATTATTGGGAATTCTACCGTGACTCGAGTAAGTAACAAGAAACAATATAAATCGAAAGATCGCACAAAAACTGAGACCAAAAATGTCTGCTTTTTTGAGCTGATATCTTTATAAAATCGTTCGTTGACTGCTCCCTGCACCTAATTTACCTATAAAACAAATTTATAAAAATTCAAACCTTATCCGATGAAAAAAAAATGAAGCAACGAATTTTTAAGTCACTATAATGATTTAAAATCATGAATCCGTAAAATTATATTTTTTACAGTGAATTTAGCATTAACATGATTCTGACGATTTCATTCAATAATTTTCACTCAATTTTGACTTCAAACCAGTGAAAATTAACTGATTCAAATTTTGAGAGAGAGAGATTCTCATTCTGCAAGTATTGAAAAAAGTAAATGTATAACTTTTGCAAAATTTCATCAAATTTTGGCAACCAAAGGCAACGTCGAATTGGATATAACATTGTAAAGTGCATTTTAATTATGTCCACAATTTTTCAAAAATGATGTTCCTCGACTTTTCCAAATTTTTCAAGCTAATTTCCTTCATTTTTCCAGAAATTTACATAATAGTATCTATTTATGAAAATTATATCACTTTTAACATAAAAAACTTCCTCTCCGACCCATAAAATTTTTACAGGTCACCCCTTCCGGAGTTATGGGCATTTTATTGCGGTATTTTCAGGAATTTTTAATTTCAACGGATGTGAAGGAAATTTTCTGTTCTTTGGTACAAAGTTACATCTCGTAGAGGTGTATTTACGATAATTTTTTCAACAATTTTGGTGCACTCCTTCACGTTTTTTCTGCTGTTTAAAATTATCAATCGTAAAAAACACCACATAAGCGAAGAACGACCACATTTTGAAAATGTCCCAAAAATGTGTTTTTTTAACTTAGATTCACCTCGCGTATTCACTTTTGGCGATTTCTATGCCGCAAGGGCCAAAAATTGCTAAAAAAAAAACTTACAAAAAGGTTGTTATTTTAGCAGATTTTTCAAATTTTGAGCGTTTTATACGGAAAAAATTACCAAATACAGAATCTAACGTCGGATTTGTGTTCAGCGGGTCAAAATATTCCAATTAACAACCTTTTCGCGATCGTTTTACTTAAAATCTCGAAATTCGCCATTTTTGTCATGAAAAATCAGTGAAAAAGGTGAATTTTGAGACATGAAGCAAAACGATCGATGTTCCTTTCATTATTTTTAGCCTCCAGAATTGGACTGGGATTCCAGTACCATCGGATTGGTTTTGAGCATGTTTTACTACGGTGGATTATTTTCATTCTTAGGAGGAAACATGGTCTCCAAATATGGAGGAGCAACCACCTGCGCGCTAAATTTGATGGCATCTGGCATCGCCGTCTTACTTCACCCAATCAGCCTGAATTACAGTTTTCCTTTATTTTTAGTAATTCGTTTTCTTACTGGCATTTTTGATGTAAGTTTATTTCTTACGTAGTTAATCTGCTTATCTACTGAAAATTCGCTTGTAAGTGCGGGATTTTTTTTAATAACATGCTGCTAGGAAAAGCCTCTGATAATTCAAATTTATCAAACAATCTACAAGTAATTAAATTAAATTTTGGGATAATTTAATGCAGGTTTTTGTAATTATAAGCATATTTGATGTATGTTCGAAATGGATACCAAAAAATGAAAGATCAAAGTTGATGTCTTTTGTCGCAACTGGAAACGGAGTAGGTTCAGCATTAGTGCACGGTGTTAGTGGTTACTTGGCCTATACATGGTGCTGGGAAATGGTATTCTACGTGACAGGTAATTACAGTCATCAAATAGAGAAAAAAAGTAATTGGATACGTAATTTTCATCAGTAAGAAATAAATATCACAAATCTGTATTAATACCAACACTCAAAACAGGTACCACGTCCGTGACGTTATCATTACTTTGCTTCGTTCTGGTTAAAAATGAACCTTCAGAAGATAAACTGATCAGTAAAGCAGAGCTGACGTATTTTCAACAACAACTGGAAAACCCCGCTAGAGTTTCAAAAAGAAAGGTACTATCATATAATCGAGATAATATCAGTTTACGAAATCGATATAATTCTGTGCCTATAAATTTACTCTACGACGAGCGTGCG
>JAVBJF010001621.1:0-11274 GCA_033439095.1 Pseudococcus viburni
TGTCTTATTTGAAGTTATTTGTCTCGAGTGAAGCAAGGGTGAAAAATTTCAAGAAAATTTAAAATTTAATAAGAAATATTTTGTACTTAACGTAGCATTAATATGAATAGCCGATGAGAGAAATGAAATTGGCCCGAGCGAAGCGTGGGCGAAAATTTTAGAAACCCTCAAATTTAAGGTGCAATAAAACAATATTTTGGATTAATAAACTTAAATGAAAAATTGGCTGCTTTAACTTTAACAAAAGAAATGTGATAAGACCGAGCACACCGAGGCCAAAGCTTTTGAATTTTGATTTTTAAACATCGAAAATGAGTTTTAAGAAGATAGAATGTAATAAAAATAGTTGAAATAATTTTGAGGAAAAATACGAAAAAAATCACTTTTGTAGGATTTGAATTAAGTATTTTAAAATTATGAAAAGAAAAATACAGAAATGCCGAACGCAGCGAGGCCGAAGTTTTTGAAAAAATTTTATTTGGGAGGTAATTTCAGTGATGGGTTGAAGAATTGTGATTTGGATCGTGATTTAGGGAGTAATTTCAGACTTGGATTATGATTTCTGAAAGGAGGTCCTCAAAAAAATCGTTCTGAGGACTTACTTGCCCTCTGCCTCTTTAGGTGAGACCCTGCTTAACTATATCTTACTTGAACCGTTGAACCTAAAAGTATACCTAGGTATGTATTATAAAAATCAAAATCAACTTTGAGAAAAATTAAAAACTTGAAATCATGTTTACAGTCGTGTGATTTTTATTAGACTAACGCTAAAAGTTCGAATTATTAGACTAAAACTTGTTTCTTTTTTTCGTAGCACAACCGAGAAAAATGACGTTTGACGCTTGAGAAATCGAATTGGGATGATCAGTACAGTATAATGAAATATTTTAAAGCAATTCCGGTTTTTCAAAAAAGGACTTTAAGACAAAATTTCGTTCCTAAGAGAATACTCCATTAAATTACGTGTAATTTAATACACAAAACTAATTCATCATTAAACACGAAATAATTGCCCGAATTCGCCAATACTTGGCATAATAATCTTATTCCTTCATTGTATCGTCGACTCGAGTTTCGATAGATTAGATCAGCTTACTGCATACAAGTTGCAACTTTGGATCATGATACCAAATCTTTTTGATTTCTTACACCAGACTAGGTAGGTAAAAAAATCAAGCCTCCAAATGGGAGGAGAAGGTTCCAAAATTTTTAAAAATATGTTAAAAGTATCGAAATGTAGGTTTACGAGGGCGTTGAATTTTATTTCACCGCTTATTCAACTCTGAAACCAAAATCGAGTCATCAGAGGAGGAAAGAGGGGCCCAATGCAACAGATTAAAAAAAATTGGTACTATGATCCACAGTTGCAATTTGTATACAGTATGCTGATCAAATCTATCAAAACTCGAGTTGACGATACAATGAAGGATTAAGATTAGCATGCCAAGTATTCACGAATTTGGGCGATTATTTCGTGTTTAATGATGAATTAGTTTTGTGCATTAAATTACACGTAATTTAATGGCGTATTTTTTTTAGGAAGGAAATTTTGTCTTAAAGTTTCTTTTTAAAAAACCGGAATTGCTTTAAACTATTTTATTATACTTTACTAAACATCCCAATTCCATTTCTCAAGCGTCAAACATCATTCTACTCAGTTCTGTTACGAAAAAATAGAACAAGTTTTAGTCTAATAATTCGAACTTTTAGCGTTAGTCTAATAAAAATCACACGACTGTAGAAATCAAAACGTGAAATTGCTTCATTAAAAAGGTTCTAAAATCAAGTTTTGGAAAAATTGTTTAAATGAAATAATTTTTAAAAACTTTACAGTTAGATTTTTGGAAAGGAAAAAAAATGGATTTAGCCCGAGCGAAGCGAGGGCGAAAATTTTAGAAAATCTCAAATTGAATGTGCAATAAAATAGTGTTTTGGAAGAATAAACTTTAATGAAAAATCGACTGCTTCTACTTTGAAATGATTAAAACAGAAATATACTATGGCCGAGCGTAGCGAGGCCGAAGCTTTTGAAAAATTGGATTTTGAAATATCAAAAATAAGTTTTAAGGAGAACAAGAACAATGAAATTATTTGGAATACCTTTGAAGAAAAATGCGAAAAAATCTCTTTTAAATTACAAGTACAACTATACAAAATTTTTTTGGTTGACGAGTGAAAATTTTCAAAATGCAAGATAATTAATCATTTTTTTCCTAAAAAAACATTTATTACAACGGTTTAATTCTTCGCTGAGAAAATGATAAATTTTCAGTTGGAAAAGGTTGGGAAAATGACTAATTTTCCCAACTCATAAGTGAAAATTTTGTTGATTTCCGACTTTTAAAATAAGAAACCATTTTATTTATTCATTTTTCATTTAAAAAATAAATACCAATCGTCCCAACTGACATTTTTACTCATCACTTGGGAGAACGACCGATTTTGAGTTGGAAAAATAACCAATTTTGAATTGGGAAAATTACCAATTTTGTGTCTGGAAATTTACCATTTTTGAGTTGGGAAAGTTACCAATTTGAAGTTGGAACAAATGAAAATTTTGTTGATTTCCAACTTTTAAAATAACCATTTTATTTATTATTTTTCATCAAAAAAATTAATCCCAACTGTCCAATTTTCCCAACTGATGTGTTGAAATGTTCAATTTTCCCAACTCACGAGTAAAAAATTTCTTCAGGGGGAGGAAGTTAGCCCCCTATCGGTACGTCAAATCTAACAAAATCTCACATAGGTACCTACGAAATTTTCTAATGAAAAATTTACAACACTGCCATTTTAAAATTGTTTTTTTTTTTCAATTTCAATATTTCACAACTTTTCTCAATTTTTATCACTCGGGCTTTTCTGCCAACTTTTTGCCAACTTCACCCAACTTTTCCAACTGGAAAATGCTTGGGGGTGAGACACCCCCCACACTCCCCCCCGGTCGGAAGGCCTCTGCTCGTAATTAATCCAAAAAATGTTGGAAATCGTTATTATTTATCTACATTAGTGCAAAACGAGTGGTAACTGGTAAAAACACGAATTAGCCAATAGGAAATATCCACGTTTTAAGTTCTTGTTCTTTCATGAAGAGATTTAGAAATTCGAGAATAATTAGTCTAATATCATTAAGTACCTAGACCTACGGTATTGTACTTATTATTGCAAAATCTATATCCAATTAACCGAAGAAAAGTACGTACGTTCCAATATTCACTTTTAAGTAGATAATAGAAATCAACAATTATTGGCGAGCATCTTTTGAATTTTGAACTGAATACTTGAAGATCTACCCTGGAGATAGATTATAACATAACCCATGAGTAAAATTTGCATTTCTATAATTCTATGACAGATTTCAATCATTGTCTCACTTACCTACGTTGTAGGTAGATTTCTTCAAATAATCCATTCAAATGAAAATCGACCATAAATTTATTTTTCATTGTAATGCAGACATGATTAACATTGTATTATAAATGTAGAAATATATCCTGTATATTATATTATACTTATTCGTAAAAAGGTGAAATTCTATGATAAAGCAAGCATTTTTGAGATCGACTGTCGATCATACGTACGTATATTGCACTTGATTAGGAAACTGGAAATGGTTTGTCAAAAATCAAAATTACAAACCTCCGTGAGTAATCGGAGTATCTAAATATTGCTGTTGAATGGATAAAATTCACTTCATCAAATGCAAAAAGCTAAAAAACTTGTTAGAGAACGTTGAAATTTGAATTCATTTAAATTTTCAAACTGAATTCAGTCCAAAAAATTAAATTCACCAACTCGGCTTCTGATTGGCGAAACGTAAATAATCATAATTCTGAGAAATAACCTGAAACGAGCGATATCATAAAGTAATACCGTAGTGAAGAAACTTACAACATGAAATTCAAGAAGTGTGTGCCTTTTGTGTTTCATTATTTTCGTTCATTTCGATATTTTAAATTACTAATCGAATAAATTCCCTGAAAATTGATTTTATAACAATTATCTGCGATAGATTAATAAATTCGAGTACTTTACTCCTGCATTTAGTTAAGGATATGCCCGTTTTAAAGCAATTTTTGTACACGAATCCATAGCCAAGTGCCCATCTTCGCGAATAAAATCGCCGCAATTTACAAAATTACGAGTAAAATTCCCATATTAATTTTTTTATTTCATCTACAACACCAAAGATTGAAAATATTCAAAACTTTTTTCTTTATATTGATTATTAGCTAGTAAAAAAAATACATTTCTCAAGCACACAGGTACAAATTTTCATTTCAGACGTAACGTTGTTTTGCAATAATTATGGATCAGCCAATAGAATTTCAGTATTTTAATTATTAATAATACTCGATTTTTATTGGCTAAGCTCTTATAAGTTTTTAGCCAATAAGAGATGGAATTTTGGAAAAAAACTTCGTTGGAAATTTTTCGCGCGGCTCATTCTATGCAAGTTTTTTTCGTGGAAATGTCGCTCGTTCGGTCTCGGTGTCGTGATGCGTGTAATACAATTGAGTACAATTATTTTTCTTTTTCTTCACAATCTCAATTTTCGAATCGTAATCGCTGTGTTTTTTTCATTGCGTTTTAAATTTTTTTGAGAAGTGTCATCGAAAAGTGGTAACGTAATCGTGTTTGTGCGAACTGCGAATTGAAACTTGCATTTTAATTTTTTTATATCCGTGATCAACGAATATCGAATCGTTTTTTCTTTGTTGAACGCTCGAGTGAAGAATAACGAGGTATGTTTCAGTTTTTAGAAGAAATTCACCTTTGATAAGTTTTAGATTTTACTTATTATTTTGTTGAATTACTTTTTCCCATACAATTTCTGATAGTATCCTATCGTGATCGCAGTGTGCTGTTATAATTATGATTAATACGTAAGTTTTCGCGCCAAATGAAGCGTCGCGTCACTAACGGAAAAAAGCTACTCCCTCACTCTTCGCTATTCCTTTGTTCTTACACTACTACACATACACTTGATCAAATTACTTCATAATATATGTAAGTAGCTAAGTACAAGCATTGAACAAAATTTTGGCTATTACGAAATATATTGGACAAAATTTGACAAGATTAGAAGTATGTAGTTTGTACAAGTGTACGTTTATGTGTGGTAATGCGGGAACAAAGGTTGAAAGGTGAAGAGGAGGAAGTGGTAGCTCTTCTTCATTAACGATGTTTCATTTGGCGCGAAAATTTTTCTCTTCATTCTTTTCCCGTTGTTTTTTTAATTTTGATTCGCCAATTGTGCCAATTTTATTCAGTTTAGTATACGGTAGAAAATTTTCAAAATGTGCAGAAAGATTGACGCATTTTGGCGGGAAATCTGACCATTTTCTGGGTAATAGAATGAACCGGGAAATTTTTTGAAAATCGCGAACGTTTATTTATTGGATTCGGGTCATCTGATAAATTGGCGCCTTGGCACGAAAAAAAAATGATTGAAAAAATCTGTAATTTTTTTTTCAAACTAATTATCGAGTTTTTACGAAAAAAATTTTACCTAACGTTATTCGTTTTTTACTTTCATAAAATCTTTTTGACATCATTGACTGCCTTTCTGACTATAACTGGCCCACTATTTAAGATTTATCGAATTTGCACGCTCTTTTGAGATTCAGTTTTGAATTTCGGGTACTTGGGTCGATTTAATTTTATTTTTTGTAAAATTTGCTCCTGGGATGAATTTTTCCCATTGACGGCGAGAGAAAGATTGAAATTGAAATGTTGGTTTTTACATTTTCATAATTGATGCATTGTTTTGAGTGGTTCGTTCTTCATCTTATATTCTAAACACGATAACTGCTGTCATGTACCCCTCGGCCAACAATCTTGAATGATTGATGTAAATTTTTACTTTTTAAATTATCTGTTGGATATTGAGTAATTTTGTCTCTATTTTTTATTCAATTTTGAACTACGTATTTTATACCCCTTCATTGGCCATGTAGCGTTGTTCAAAGTGGTACATTTGTAGGTACCTACTAATAAATTTACGAAAACAGCAGTCAATTTTTGAAAAAAAAGTGTAAATTTTCCCTTTGAGACAGGGATGAGAAGCTAGCTGAAAGTAACTGTGAAATTTTTTCATCTATGTGGAGTAAAATTATTTATCAACTCTGAAATTTCTTCCTCGCACTTTTTTATTCAGGTCTAAAATTTTTTCAAGTCCAGAAATTTTTTCTCAAAATTAATCTTTTCTCCAGCTTTTTTGCTCGAAATTTTTTCTCAAAAGTTCAATTTTTGTAATTTTTGAGTTTTTTCTTAAATTATTTTATAGCTCTAAAATTTTTAGAATAAAAAAATTTTGAAAAAATTTGGGTTGGAAATTTTTTAAAAGAAATTCAAGGTGAAAAAAATTCGATAGTATGTCAACTTGTCAAGATTTTGAAAATTTTAAATATTTTATAAACTCCCATAGGCGTAATGTAAATTGGCAGGAGCGAGAGTTCGCAAAAAGGTATGTGAATTATGCCCTTAAATGAATGAATTTTCATTTTCCAATTATGAAATTATTGAAATTTTTGAATGTTTTCGTTCATAGTTTTGTAGTTTCTTGGTATCATTGATATTCGATATGTGACCCGCTCCGAGAGAACACGGCTTAGGGAAGAAAAAATGAGTTTTGATTTTTTCACGGATTCTGATAGAAAACAAATGAAGGAAATTTCAAAAAAATGGGGAAAAATATCAAATAATTTTTAAAAATCTCAAAATTGAATTTTTTTCATGTTATTACATAAATTTGGCTACCTAAGTTTTTTAAAAATTGTCTTAGCTCAATTTTCGTCCTTCTCTTTCGTTTTTCTGTGAACTGCCTCGCCTGTACTGCTGCATTTGCTGCATCCGAGTTTGATTGTTTTCTTGGTTTGCATCTGTTAAATTTCGGAGACGCAGTCGATATTTTTATTTCCTCATAATTTTTCTGAACTTTACTTTTCTTTTTTCGAATGATTTCGCGATCAGTTTTCAGCTTTCTCGTTTAAAAATATGATAATTCGACGTGACAACAGCTGCAATAACGGCAGCTAGCGTCACCCATGTGCAAAAAAAATTGGAAATTGTAGTAGTGACGTCATCACAACAATAACCAATGACAGCAAGCCTTACAAGACTTTTGTAGACTTCGTTCTAGATCGAGCGTAAGCGGGTGGAAGACGCGGCATCATTTTTTTTCCAACAGCTGTATTTTATGTGTACATATTTCTATTTTCGAACTTTCGAACATGAGGTTTTGCAAATTTTTTTACAATTTTTTTTTTAATTTTTCAAATTTTTTTTCTATGTCCTGTTGAAAATAAAATAAATACGACTTTGAAATTTTTCGAATTTTTTTTTTCTATGTCCTATTGAAAATAAAATAAATACGACTTTGAAATTTTTCAATTTTATTTTCAACAGGACCTAGAAAAAAAAATTGAAAAATTTCAAAGTCGTATTTATTTTATTTTCAACAGGACATAGAAAAAAATTGAGAAATTTCAAAAAAAAGTGTAAAAAATTGCAAGACCTCACTTTCGAAACTTATCGAAAGTTCTAAAATAAAATAAATCTGTTGAAAAAAAATGATGCCGCGTCTTCCACCCGCTTACGCTCGATCTAGAACGAAGTCTATTGTAGCCACTTTTATTTCCCGCAAACTTCAAACGCGTTTTTCTCAAAAAACTCATTTTCTTCGCTAAGCCGTGTTCTTTCGGAGCGGGTCACATATTTTTTCAAAATTTTTGTGTTGTTGATTTATTTTTATACGAATCAATTGATATTAGTACAGTCGCTGGTATGATTAGCCACTGTGCCTTTTTTCTCTCGTGCATATTATTCATTCGTGTTCGTTTATATTGTAATACAGTCCAATTTTTCGCCTGTTGTAGTTTCTTGTGTTGTTTTTCGAAATATTAATTACACCATGCTCTAACAGTCGCAAACTGTTAAATATTCAAGAAACGTGGCTTTTGATGAAAGAAGCATGAAAGTTGGTATGATGAGCAACAAGACCAAAACAAAATTTTAGAGAACGGGAACCACTTTGTATCTATCATAGGGTGGTGCAGGGGGTGGTATTTTGAGCCCCCCATGTGGCGGGGTTGAGCAAAATCAGCGTTTTTGGGGTCGATTTCGTATATTGCAACTTCCCTGAACACGAATATGCAATTACTTTCAAAATCGGAAAATTATAAGTGCCCCAAATTTCAAATTGAAAATACCCCTAATTACCAATATTCATGAGAAATACCCGAAAATCGCGGTTTTTGGCCCCTACACCTCACACATCGATCAGAAACGAATTTCAGGGTGTCTACCGGTCGCGAAAGTCGCGAAAAAGTCGCGAATTTAAATCTAGGTCGCTGAAGTCGCGAAAAAGTCGCGAAATTGACCCAACCCATTCTTAAATTATATTCCTCTTCGTCCTCTTCCCTTCTATTTCTGACATTTGAATATTTTGAAGCAGAAAAATATGTTCTTGTGGGAGACTAAGTAGCGATCACGATTGGGAATTTCAAAGGTTATAATTGTGTCCATTGTCAGGAAAATCTAAAATAATTGGAGAATTTTGGAATTTTCTAAGGTATGTTTTAAAGGAGAAAACCAGTTGGAGATATGTCTTTTTTTTGCTGTTTTTTAAATAAATTCTTCGAAAAAATTTCGCCCTCGCTTCGCTCGGGCCAAATCTGCTGATATTTCAAACTTTCCATGAATTTATTTCTGAATAATCATTCAACAGTTTTATCCGTTCTAACACGATTTTTCGTAAAATTTTCACTCTCGCTTCGCTCGGGCATGGGCAGTAACTACTTTTCTTCTTTACCATAAAATAACTCACTTTTGGAAAATTGTTGTGAAAAAATGTCTTTTTTCAAAATTAAAGACGTATTTTCTTCCGTGTATAAACTTTTTTCTATAATAAATTTGATCTCGTTGATTTTTTGGTGGTGGTGGTGGGGGGGGGGGATCAAATTGAGAGGTAGCTACTAGATACCTTGAAAAAAGGTCGCGAAAAAGTTGCGAAATTTGATTTTTAAAAATTGGTAGACACCCTGAATTTTCAATACGATATTCGAAACACAGGCCTCAAACCCGATCTATAGACTCATATATGAGCTTCACACGTCTTCATGGGGAGGAATTTTGTCATTCTGATATGAAAATGAGAAATCCCATTATTTTGAAGTCTGTTTTTTCACCTGTGACACTCTTATGAAATCTACAATAAAAATAAAGGTCTATACTGTATTTTTCATTATTTTTGATGTTGTTGAAAATAATTTTCAATTGTATTTTTCAGAATATTCCTGAAGAAGATCCAAACTTCAACACTTTACACTTCTTCAACGTAAATTGGGATCTTGTTCAGGAATATTCTGAAAAATACAATTGAAAATTATTTTCAACAACAACATCGAAAATAATGAAAAATAATACAGTATAGACCTTTATTTTTATTTTTGGATTTTCCCCTCCCCTTGAAGTCGTAGCAGGAAAAGTGATGAATTATCATCGTTTAGAGATCTTTTTTCGCATTGTACGTTTCCATAAAATGATTTATATTTCACCTTTTCATTGATTTCTTTATTGGTACAAACTGAAAAATTAGCACGGGATTGAGTGAATTTATAAATTTGAGGCATGCATTTTTCATTGGTGAAGAGTGGGGGGGGGTGTAAACAATTTTTTGTTTCTTTGGCTAATATCTAGCTCCGTGTCTGTTTCTTGGCATCACGTTGCCAAACTTCCAATAAAAATTCCGCTCCATTATCTTACTTATCATGACATTCGAATATGCAATTTTTGTGTTCTTGTTTTCGTTATTCGTTTTTAAATTCAAATCGGTTGATGTACATGACCTACATGAGTATTTTGTTGGAAAAAAATTGTAATTTTTTGAGTTGACCTATTCTTTAAGAGGGTCAGTTCCTGATTTTTTAAATAATTATAGACTTCAGTTTTTTGCTACATACACCTACACCATACATAAATCGATCAAGTCACCCTCACTTTCTTTGATTTTGAATTTTACGATTTTGAAATTATTTCCTTTACCCATTACTGAACCCAGCTTCTTGGCTTCAAAATGCCAATTATCAAAAAATTCCTCTTTGATTATGAATGTTCATTTTCCAATTTTGAAACCATTTGAATTTTTCGTTGATTCCATCATTCATTATTAATTTATTAAATCGCTCCCTCTCTCTTCGTTGATTATGGATTTTCATTTCACGATTTTGAGAATATTTGAAATTTTGAATGTTTTCGTTCATAGTTTTGTAATTTCTTTGCCCAGTCCAGTTTCTTGGTATCATTAATATTCGATATATATTTTTTCAAAATTTTTGTGTTGTTGATTATATTTAAGAAGTATAAGAAATTTCAAAAAATTGGTCTGGAAAACCTGGAAAACTTGGAGAAAATCACTTCAGAAATATTTTGTTCACTCCTGTTTGATAATTTTACACCTTAAATTTCGCTACTTGTTTCCCCCTTCCCACACTGCTTTGATTATAGGTTTCCATTATCCAATTTTGAATTTATTGTCAGGGTGTCTAGTGTCTACCGGTCGCGAAAGTCGCGAATTTTGATGTAGGTCGCTAAAGTTGTGAAAAAGTCGCAAAACTGACCCAAAATTCATCAGAATGTAGCGAATTTTTTCGAAATTACTTGAATTATTTTCGCCTTGTACAAAACAGAAAAAGTAAATAAATGTCTCCTTTTTGAATACTTTTTAAAAAAATTTTCGCCCTCGCTTCGCTCGGGCTCATGAATTTTCAAAACACATTCTTAAATTATGAACCTTCTTCCCTTCTATTTCAGACAATTGAATATTTTGAAGCGGAAGAATATGTTCTTGTGGGAGATTTAGTAGAGATCACGATTGGGGATTTTCAAAGAGAATATCGTGTCCATTCTCAGGAAAATCTAAAAAAATGGAGAATTTTGTAATTTTCAGTGGGATGTTTTAAAAATTCAGCAGGAGAAATGATTTGAAAATATGTATTTTTTTTGCTATTTTTAAAAAAAAATTCTTCAAAAGATATGTCGCCCTCGCTTCTTTGCTCCGGTCAAATAACAGAATGTCCATTCTCTGGAAAACAGGGGAAAGTCAGGGAATTTCGGAATTTTTTCTGGGATTTTTCGAAAATCCAAAAAAAAGATAAATCATTAAAATAAGTGTTTCTTTGCTTATTTTCTTAATAATTTTTTCGAAAAATTTCGCCCTCGCTCCGCTCCGGCCAAATTATTACATCTTTTATCTTACTTTTTTATTCATTT
>JAVBJF010001622.1:0-11256 GCA_033439095.1 Pseudococcus viburni
AAAAATATTTTTTCAAATCCCACCTCCTCTCCCTCCAGAAAGTGATCTGGATGTAATTTTCGAACCACAAAAAAAAACAGAAGGAAAAAATCTCATGACAAATTGGAAATTTTTTTTAAATCGTTGTAAGGAGTTTTTCGAAGCTCTGGGACCTATTTCGAGAAATATTTTAACCCCTAACCCAAAATCTGACTCTCTGAGTTGGCGAGGTGAGACTAGAATTGAAAATTTTTCAACTTAATCGAATATGATATCAAAATCAATGTTTTTTGACTTCCTGAATACTTTTTTTTGGGGGGGGGGGCATTTTGACTGCAGATGCAAGACTGGTCTCTCTCAGCAAAGGTGAGTCCAAAATTGGACCAAAATTTTCAATTTAATCGAGTGAGTAATCGAAATAAATGTTTTTTGACTCCTTGGATCCATTTTCGCGATCATTTTCACTTCAAACCCAAAACTTTACTCTCTGGAATGAGAAAGAGGGTTCAAACCTGAAAACTATTCGGAGACTGTTTTCAAATTCTGGTTTCCCCCTCCTAACTCGCGTGGGTCAACTTTAATATTTAGGGTAAAACGATCCAAAAATGGATTCGGGGAGTCAAAAAACATAGATTTTGATACCTTACTCGATAAAATTGAAAGATTTTCAATTTTGGTCACAAGCAACTTTTGAGAATTTTGACTTGAGCCTTAAATTGAGTCAATTTTCGATTAATTTCAAAAAATTGACATGTGACCTATGAAAGTGGGGTAGAATTTTGCCAGAAATTCAAAAATATCATCCAAAACTTTTTTTGAGCAAGTTTTGAGAATTTTGAGCCTCAAATTGAATCAATTTTTGAGTATTTTCAAAGAATAGACATGTAACCTATGAAAGTAGGGTAGAATTTCGTCAGAAATTCAAAAATACCATCCAATTTTTTTGAGCATTTTTTGAGAATTTTAAGCCTTTAATTTAGTAGATTTTTAGATAGACCTTTCATGGATTAAAATTTCATAGAGAAACCAAAACATCAAAATCGAATAATTTTCTGAATGAAATTAAACCCGCTTATTTTTTCAACTGAATGTAATTGATTTGAATTTTCTATTTTCTTTTTTATTAGTTTAGATTGTTCATTTTTTGGCATTCCAATGAAATATTTTGCGCTTGAAATTACTCAAACATGAAAGTTGTTCAAAAAAGTTTTGGATTACATTTTAAAACCTTGGGCGAAATTCTATCCCTTTTTCGTAGGTCACAATTCATTTTTTTGAAATTAATCAAAAATTGACTCAATTTAAGGCTCAAAATTCTCAAAAGTTGCTCAAAAAAAATTGTATGGTTTTGTTGAATTTCTGGCGAAATTCTACCCCACTTTCATAGGTCACATGTCAATCCTTTGAAAATACTCAAAAATTTACCCGATTTCGGGCTCAAAATGGGTTAAATTTGCTCAAATTTAATTTTCATCAATAATTTCGTTCTGCTCGTGAAAGTTTAACCCATTTTGATATGTCGCAAGCCAAGTTTCAGATTTTTTTCATGACTTATTTTTTTAACAAAGGGGGAGAAAATCGCGTGTTTTCAAAACTTTGAAATTCCACCACGGCCTATTGTGCCCACAGTTTTCCTCAAACTTTGGCTCATTGGACGCGAAATGAACCCAAGAATACATTGCGTTTGATTTTTTTTGTCCAGCATACCGCATAACGCCTACAGAGGTATTATTGTGCCAAAAATGATCGAATTTGGCAAAAAATCGCACATTGGGGGGCCCAGCACCCCATTGTGCTAGTGACCCAAGAGATGTGACATATATTTGGAGTCAGGGGAGTGTCTGCTACCAGAATGTAAAAAAAATTTTTGTCCAAAGTCAAATTTAAAAATTGTGAAAAAAGGGGGGTTTTCAGGCCCCAGCTCCCTATTGTGCCGGGGCAAAAATCCAAAATTCGGGTTTTTGGGACTACGGGACCCATACCGACAATAAACAAACTGATTTATTTATCCAGCAAAAATGCACGCTCAATGAACATTTTTTGCCTCTTGGACTGTAGACTACCTTACTTACTTCCATATTAAAAATAGTTCTCTTCTGGATACGCCTTCATACCCACAGATCCGACGGTCAATAATCATTTTTTGTTATGTACTCAAACTCGGGTCTAATGGCATTTTAAACAATTAACTAATTGAAATTTTTTTTTTTTTTTTTTGTTTCAGGTGAGTACCTTAATTGTATCGATGATCAAATTTTCTTCACAGAGAAAGTAGAAGTTGGTGAGTAAATAATATAGTCAAATCCGTAATCAATAGCTACGTGCTAAAAAACATAGGTAGTTTTTTAGATAGGTACTCAATATGTACTATGCCAATGAAAGAAAAAATATTAAAATTTTACGAAAATCGACTAATTTTTTAAAATTTTAAGAAAGTATTCAAAAATTTCAGAAAATCTTAATTAATCACAAAAAAATATATTTTAGACAAATTTTTCAAAACTTTGATTCTATTTTTCATGTTCTCAAAATTTTTCGATTTTTTCAACTAATTGCCGAATTTTTGAATCTTCAATTCGATTGTGGAGAAAAAAGATTGTGAGTCGAATTCTTGATAGGTACCTCACTACTTATTGCAAAAAAATGCAAAGAATCAGCTTTCCAGAATTTATTTTTTTTAATTTTTCTTGGAAATAAATTCTCTTTCTATACAATAAATTATTAAAATTTAGGTGTGATGAATTAAACAACAAATATAATGAATTTAATTTAATGTTAATCGTATATTGAACATTCGCGCATCGTGCAAATACGTAGTACGCGCGAGTTTATTGGTTGAGGATGATCTCTTCTGGAAAGTACTTGCTGAAAAATTTACAACTTCGACGTAGCCCGGCAATAATGGCCGATTATAATTTTGCCATACGTTGCATCGTATCCACATCGCGCTTTCAAATCGTCCAAAGCTGATTCGTTTTGTAAAAATTTCATCACAGCGCGGGATACCAAATGTAGAACCGTTTTACGAAAATGGTAAACTTGGCATAATTCCGACGTAGCTTCCACAAAACCCATGTAGCTGAACTTCCAAGTTTCGAATACTGTTTTTTCGGCATATTCAGTAACTTGTAAAAAAAACGCAAAGGAAGCATCGGATCGGTGAAAAATCGGCAGAGAATATTTCAGTAATTCGGTCGACATCGACGACACAATGTCCAGGGTGGTAGAAAAGAAAAATCGGTATAATTTGGAGAAGAAAATTTTTGAATATAGTTCATGAACTGCGGTTATTCTATCTTCGAATAATATCGAGCCAGCATCGAATAAAGGACGTTAGAGTTTTAGCGTACGGGATATAGCTCATTGTGGAAGTCGATTGGTTTTCAGGAGACTATATTTACTTCGCCTATTAAAAATGCGCGATTTTCAAACCTTCTATTTTTAAAGTTTTGTCAACAATATAACGGAGTGGATCAGCTTGCGAGAATATTTCGGGCGATAGAATATCGAGCAGTTTCTCTCGGGGCGTAGTCGACTTTCAACGGTTCGCATTTTTTTTCTTCATTTTGTTGTGATATAGGTAATACGCGACCGAGTACTTGCGATAGAATTCCCGAAGGATCGTCACTTGGAATCCGGTCGTTCTTTAGTGTTGTCGAAACGATTTCGTTTGGATTTGGATTGTCATCGCTGATTTCGTATTCGAGCTGGGAAGGGGATTTGGCCGAGTATTTAAATCATTGGAGTGGAAAAAAAAATGGCTTTTTTTGTGGTCTCGCCGACGGTGATGCTGGCTTCGAGTTTGATTTCGCGAAAGTAGAATTAGCGTTCAATCTGGAAATTATTGAGAAAATTATTTTTATTGGTTTCGTGATGGTTTTTTCAACTATGAAATTGATCTGGTAAATTTTTAATGTTGGAAAGTTACAACATGTACTTACACAATAAATTAGTATTTGGCTTACATTTACTATACTTACCCCGATGAAAAAAATCGCAGTTCTCTTGAAATTCATTGAATCCCATTATTTTATGTCTTAGGTGGTTACCTGCTTGCTGTTTCGCAAGTTTTTTTCCGAATGAAATTCAAAAATAATTTTAATTATTCGTTACCTAAGCCTATATCGAGTGTTTCTGAGTCGTAAATCGCGCAACTTTTTTCGCTTTACTTTGTTCACCGACTGTGAAAAAACTGACACATTCCCATTATTCGCTTATTTATTTCCTTAATAGACGCGTTTCATCTCTGAAAGTTTTGCGGATGAGCTGATAGTGAAATTCAATATGTCAAATTTACGATTACTGTTTTTTTCACGTTGAAAGTATAATATTTTTCAAATGTATTGTTATGTGAATTTAGTAGGTTAAAAACAAACCTACGAATCCAACTGAGGTGTCAAGATGTCTACACCAAGCGAGGAAAAACAAGAAAAACACAGTTTTTTACCTTTGTAGGTAGCAAAAAAAAAAAAGAAAAAAATATCCAGAGTTTTAATGATTTTACTGTGAAAAGCAACAATTTTTAACATTTAATTCTTCCTTAATGTTTCAATCAAAAAAAATGAAAATGAGAGGTTTTTTTGGGGAAAATTTAGAACAAAAAAAATGGTAAGAGAAATGACAAAGGGAAAAAACTCCAAGAAAAAATAACGCAGTTCGAGGGTCAAGCGCAGTATGAAAAACATGAAAATTTTGTCTAAAAAATTTGTAAAAAGTTAAAAAAAAAAATAGTTATAATTTTCTTTTCAATTTTAAAATGACTTTTCTAGAGGAATGTTGATTAGCAAGCCAATTTTGGACTAATGACTAATACATACACAACTTTTATGTTCTAAAATTAGTGTATGTGATGTTCTTGACAATTGATTCTTTCGAAAAAAAGCCCCTTATGGGAGAGGGAGTATAATAATCCCTAATTTTTTTTTTTTGAAAATTTATGGAAACCATTGTGTTTATTTTAATTTTTGTCAAGTTTAATAAATATGAGTTCAATGAACAGGCTGACGAGAGATAATTTTTTGGTTTTTGATAATTTTTGTTGATGCAGGGGTACACGGGGGGGGACGACCCCCACTCCCCCAAGCTTGGCAAGGAGATTTTTTTTTTATAATAAAAATGTCAAAGAAGAGTATGATTTTTTTTTTAATTTTCGTCCTCGCTTCGCTCGGGCAGTATTTTAGTAACTACGTGTTCTTAAATGAAACGTACTCCACTCTTTAAATTTTAAACAGTTGAATTTGCACAAATTCTGTTTTTTAATCAGTAAAATAATTTCCATTGAAAATCCAGTGATTTTTCACTGATTTTTCGGTCAAAAATGACTAATTTCTCAGTCAGTGTTCCATTTATCAGAAAAATCAGTAATTTTGACTGATAAAAAGTTATAAAATTTAGCTATTTTTCATGTAGGTATATAATTATTTGCCTACTGAAAATACCCCAACTACTCCAGCCCCACTGAACAATTACAGGTTACTTCTTTTTTTCGTTGAATTTTGATCCCCCTCCCATTTTTTCTCAAAATCTGAGCCCCCCTTACACAATTTTTGGGTGCGCTTATGCTTTGGTGTATAAGAAAAATTCAAATTTTTAATTTAAAAAAAAAATATTTTGGGACCTCTGAAAAGCTAAAAATTCATGCGATTTCCTTTAAATGCATTCTTTTTTAAATATTAATAGGGTCCTAAGCTTCAAAACTTAGTTTGAAGTGTTGAGTCGAGTTGTTTTTGGAGGATTTAATTTTGATTAAATTACTGAAAAAACTTCAAGAGCTCATTTTTCAAAGTTGAATGATGAAATGGGTTGGCTATGTGTAAGTGTATATGTTTCTATTTGTGAGTAACTGAATTGCCTTTTCTGGTTAGGTTTACAATTTTAATATTTCTTGTAAAATGACGAATTTGAGACCGGTATTCTAAAAAGTATGAGATCGGGTCGTCCGCGTCACTGGAAAAAACCATGTTAGCTTAATGGAAAAAAAATTGGAAAAAAATGTTCCCCCTGAGTATCAAGTCAAGGAAAATGTGCTGAAGGTGTAGCCTAAGTCAGTGGTCAAAACGTTGAAAAACAAATTATTATCTTTCAAACAAAATTACACTTTTTTTCAATTTTCTCAATTTTTCAATTTCGCTTTGCTGAGGATTATCGGAACAGATGCAGTTTTCAAACAGTTTGAGTTGTTCCCGGTTACTTGATAGGTTTCTATTACCAAATAACCAAAATTTCTTTCTGTACGTGTTTTGCTACTAACAAGGGGTGCGGGGGGATAATTTCTAGATCGGAAGATACATCATTAAAGAACCCAAATATCCTAAAATTTCAAGGTGCTAACGTTAATTTCAAGATGTATTTTGGGTATTTTTTATAATTTAAAAAGTCACATCATCGTCACCCAGTAAAGTATCACAATTTCTATTTTATCGACGAATAAAGCTACAAATTTAGTACAATACCCTATCTATAATCTCGACCTCCCAAATTGTTTGGAAGTGGCTTTCAAACGTTTTGGAGCTTCTTTGCTTATTTAATTCTAAATTTTTCAAAAAATTTCGCCCTCGCTCCGGTTTGGGCCAATTTATTACATCTTTCATTTAATTTTTATATTCACTCATTTTTTGTTGACCGTATAATTGTACCATGAAATTAATATACTGAAATGCATATCCTCGGCTACGCCGGGGCAATTTACACTTTTTTTAAATAAAGAATTTATTCAAAATTTCCAAGTATTATTTTGGAAGCTTAGTTTTTAATAAGGCTGTGGTTGAGAAAGAAATGCCACGATTGCCCTTGACCACAATGATGTTTGAAAAAAAAACCGGTGGAGGAATGGAACAGAATTCGAAATTGTTGCGCCACGTTTTGGAAAACACTGAACATGGGGGAAAAAGTGGGGGTGAAATTTCATATTTTTGAAGATCCTTTTCTCTAAAAATGGTTTATATTTTTCAAATCCTCATTGGACTTTTTTATTTATTGGTACACAACTAAAAAATGTAGCAGGATTATCCCCCTATTATGGCGTGACATTTAAAAATTAAAGGCATGAGTTTTTCATTTCGGAGGACGGGGGGTGAAGAAATTTTTGGATTTTTAACCACGGAAAAATCCGAATTTTCATTCGCTTGATTTGGTTAGCCCAGCTACCGATTCCACACCCTGGCATTAAAATTGTCTCATTTTGCAAAACTTAATTTTACGTTGGGAATAATTAGTTTTTCCTTCTTTAATTGAAATTTTTTCTATTAGGTATATGAATTCCAATTCTCAAATTTTTTTGGTGCAGGGGGAGTCTAGTTGAGTGGGCTGTGTATAAATCTTTCAGAATACGAATTTGAATCTTTTTACGGCCGGAAAGAGGAGAAATCTAAAGATCTGTTTAAACAAGTTATTTTAGTGATTTTTGGGGGGAAAAAAATCGTTAGACCAGCATTTTATATCATTCTGAAAAAATATCCCCCCCCCCTTTCCCGGTTTACGAAATAGCATATTTAAAAGGTTTGGAAAAATCCAAAACAAATTAGTCTGGAAAAACCTGGGAACAAGTCAGGGAAAATCATTCTGAAATATAGGGGACACTCTGAGTGTGTAATTTTTTCGAATAATGAATGATGAGTGATGATGAATTGATGAGACGAGGAGCTTGGACTTTTTTGGGTCAGCAAAGAATGATTTCATTCGATTTTTTAGCTCGAGTTGAAACTTTTACCTTCTGGAAGAATTTCAGAATTCCTTTCAACGAGAATTCTAAAGTTACAAGATGATTGAGACTGCAGAGTCTTGCAAGGGGATTGTTTTTGAGAAATTAATAGGTAGTAAAACCAGCGCTTTCATATTAGGTATGTTTTATTTTGTCTGTTACGAAATACTGACCATGACCAAGTGTTGATTATGAAAACCCCATAAATATTTCTGCCTATAAATTTTCTTGACAAGTGTAATTGGTTCGTGGTGATCTCATCCTTTGACCATACTTTTGGAAAAAACTTACAAATTCGACGTTTCTGATAACAAACGTTGATCGGAAAATCGCCATGTTTTGAACTTCGCAGACATGCTATCCCGTTGAAAATCATCTAAGGCGGATTCATTTATGCAAAAAATTTCCACACCAGCGTCGCATACCAAATAGAGCTACCATGTACGAAAAGGAATGCTAGTACCTAATTTTCTCACTGCCTCGATAAAATTCTGCAGCTGAAGCTTTTCAAATTCAAGGATCCTGTTTTTCGGCGCTGCTGAATAACTTGTAAAAAATACATAGCAGGAGGTGGTCGGATCAGCGGAACCTATCCAGCTGCGAAGAGGGTTCGATGTGTAATTCCGGGCAGGACATCACGACGCGACGACAATATCGTCCGGCAAAAAAGAGAAATCCGGACGTAGTTTGGAGAAAAAAATGCTTCAATTCCACGAATGAATCGTGTTGCTGAATCGATATCGAACCAACATCGAAAGAAACGACGATAAAGCTTCGACATACGGATATAGCATCGAGGAAGGTGTTCGTCTTCAGAAGAACTTATTCACTTGCATCTCTGAGCACTGTAAGCGCAGGAGAACCGTATTTTCGACGTTTTTGTCAACCAAATAAACGAAAAGCATCGGACTTGCGAGGAATATCTCTTGGTGATAAGAATTCGATCAATCTCGTGAGATGAACTTTGCTTTTATCGGTTCGCATTTTTCGCTGTTCCTCCTGTTGTAATGTGAATAAACGGGTGAACTGCGTGGATTTGACGGTTCAGTATTTGATTCATCGCTTGGTTAGCTGTAGCGGTGTCCGGAAAAAGATTCGAACTATCAGAAGAGAAGTAGATGGCCTTGTTTGTTCTTCTCAAACGGACTTTTTGTACGACGTTTTCGAGCTCGGATTTTGCGAAAAAAAATCATCATTCAACTGGAAATTATTAGAAAAATTGAAAAGTTTATTTTACAATTTACAAATTAATTTATTCTGGTTAGATTGAAATTATTGACACATGTCATTAATTTATTTTTTGCTAGATTATTTTTTACTTCTTTAATAGTACTTACCACGATGAAAAATATCGCACCCTCGTATGATATATGAATCCAATCATTTTGATTAAAGTTTGCTAGTTGTATTTTTTTAAGGGGTTTGCTTGCCTGAAAATTCCGCACCTCGAAAAATTACACAATAATTTTCACGCAAGTCCTACGCCGAGTGATCATTTGATTGTTGAAAACGCAATTTCTTCTTCTTTATCGGTTACGTCAACCATGAAAAAGTTTACACGTAATCTCATTATTCGTTCATTAAAGGTATCCGTAATAATTGTAGCGTTTCATCTTAGTAGCACTTTTGACAGATAGGCTGGTGACAAAATTTAATACGTAGGTATAAAAATCGATCTGATGACTTGAAATTGAAAACAACATTATGCGATCTGCATGTGTGAAAATTCTGAAAAAAATTCTCAATAATATCAAAATCTAATGTAAGTATAAAAGCATATCAAAAAATTGAGACGATTTTTTTTGGTATTTTCAAAAAAAATCATTGTTGTATAGATTTGCAAGAAAATAAAATGAAAAATGTACCAAACCCCCAAAAATTGAACGAAAGGAAAGAAATATATTTTTTTCAAAATATTTTATTAATATTCTGCGAGAAATTTTAAAAAATTGTACATGTGTAAATACAGTAGTTTTTTCAGGTTTTTATACCTAGATTTTTGCCTCAAAAACTTGTCAATAGATAAATGTGCAATTTTGGCTCTATTTCATATGAAGGGTACAGGGAAAAAGGCAGCTAATTACAAAAATTGTGTATTAGAAAAGGGACTTAGATGTAATCTTTTTTACATTTACGCCTAGATCTATTTTCTAATATACAATTTTTTTAATTGGCTGCTTTTTTCCCTGTACCCTTCATATCGAATCTCCAACTCATGTTTTGCATTTTCCAGTCAGTCTGGATGCTCTAGCAAGGAATAAATTACCTTCTGTTTTCTCAATTTTATAAAATTCATAAAAAACCACTTTAAAAACCAGCCAACATCAGTGTATTTTTGAGTACTTAGGTCAAAAATAATCTACAATTTCAGCAAGTTCCTGCCGAAGAGTTCACGCGTGATTTTTTTATAGCAATTTAAAACTAGACACACTGTGTCAAAAGAGCGGACTTCCTATTATATACAAACTAGAATTGAACTTGTTAAGCTCAACTTTCAATGCACGTATCAACTTCGAAATTTAATCATCTCTTCCTCTATACACATTCTAATTACTACGGAAATTTCAAGACGATCGATCAACTCTGACTTGAGTTATGGTGCCACAAAAAAGAACTTTAAAACTTCAAAGCTCAGCTTTCCTTGCTCAAAATTTAACCTAAAAAATTAGGTCTCTCCTGCACGATCTACACGTACTGTAAAAATTTCAAAACGATCGGTTTAGTTAAACGAGAGAAATCAAGTCGGAAAAATTGACCTATTTCAAGCTTTTGAACTTTGAGCTCATTTTTCTCGAAAACGTGGAGATTTTAAGAAAAATTCATGAGAAATAGAGCTTGACAATACTAACCATTTTTTGACCTCCATTTTTCTCTACAATGCACAGTTTCTGAGATGTTTGCGAATAACTGAATAAATTTGAGCTTCAAAAAGCTCAGCTTTCATATGCACAGATCGCCTTCCAAATTCAATCAGATTTTCTCCTAAACAATTCTTATCACCATAAAAATTGCAAATCGATCGGTCGATTTTATTTATCTTGTCAGAGGGAGGTTTCCAGAAAAATGAGCTTTGGAGTTTCAAAGCTCAGCTTTCTATGCACAGAGTTACACCAAAACCATAGTCAGTTTTTCTCCTGTACGATATAAACTTACTGTAAAAATTTCAAAACGATTGGTTCAGTTGAACGGGGAGAAATTGAGTCAAGAAAATATTGGGCCAATCACAACCCTTCCAACTTTCTCGAAAATGGCGAGCTTTTAAGAAAAATTCATGAGAAAACAAAGTTTTAGAGCTTAAAATTCCTAACCATCCGTTTGGTTACCGTTTTCTCTACGATGCACCCTTTTCGGATATTTGAAAAACTAAATAAAATTTGAGGGTTAAAAGCTCGACTTTCATTGCACGGATCGACTTCAAAATATAATCAGCTCTTCTCCTGTACACGTTCTAACCACTGTTAAAAATTTCAAGGCGATTGGTCAAATCTAACTTTAATTATACAAAGAACTTGAAAGCTCCAAGCTCAGCTTTCCCAGCACTGAATTGACCCAAAAAAAAGATCCTTTTCTCTTTGCAC
>JAVBJF010001623.1:0-11243 GCA_033439095.1 Pseudococcus viburni
TTTAAAAAAGAGACGGAGGTCTGCGGTTTGCGGCATTGGATTCGCCGTGAAATTTCCTACAAGATTAGTCCAAAAAAAATTTTTTTTCAATTTTTTTTTGTAATGCTCAGGCCTTATTGACCTCAAAAAAATCAGTTTTTTGGCCCCCCCATCCCCCAAAGCAAACTTTGGTCAAAAAAAAAATTATTTTTTCCTTTATTAGTTACATAAAAGCAAAACCCAATTTGGCAATGAGAACCCCAAAAAAAAATTGCGGATGTGTCGTGCCCTGTGTTAATTAACGTGTGTTGGGGTTTGAAATTCTTGCGGCGTGTGACTTTTTTTTGGATCAAAAACCCTACCAGCATGTTTAAAAAAATGACCTCTTCACTGGTAATAATTTTGTGGGTACTTCAACTTCGTATTTCCACAATTTCCAAAAATGACCGTAAATATTGGAAAAAATACGCTTTTTACCTTAAATTTGGGCAAAAAAAAGGGATGTTTTCCGACAAAAAAAAAAAAAAAACAAAAAAAAAAAAAAAAACCTGCCTGGTAGGAAGTTACACTAGAGTTTAGAGAACCGCGTTGTTCATGAACCACTTTTTCCATTTGAGCTTATTTGCGGAGATATTCACAAAAGTTTCGATTATTTTTTCCAAAAAATGCTGTAAATTGTTGAAAAAAATAGGGGTTTTTTTACCCTTAATTTTTGGGTCAAGGAAAGCGAGTGTTTTTTGAAAAACAAAAAAAAACAATAAACCCTTCTGATAGGAAATTACACGTAGTTTATTTATTACAAGATTGGTTCATAACTTTTTCAAATTTTGAGGCTTGATTTGAGGAGATATCCACGAAAAAACCCGGTTTTTTAGCAAACATTTACCCCTCCTCGGGGGGGGGGGGGGGGGGGGGTATGGGAGGGGGGGGGGGGGGGGGGGTTAGCGGGGGGAGGCGGGGGGGGGCGGGGGTTGTGGGGGTGTACCATTTTATATGTTGTGTAGCGGACCATTACGAAACGTAAAAAAAAAAAAAATCAGGATTGAATTCTTAGGGGGGCAAACTCCTAAAATGACTGGGACTACTATTTTTAGAGCTTCATACTCAGTTATTGTTTAGACTCAGAAAGCACAATTTTTTTTTGAAAAAAAAAAAAACACCAAATTAATAATTGGACACTCTCTGTATAATATTGAGGCAGAGGGGGCTGTGAAAAAACTCTCCGTAGAATTTCGGGACACCCATTTTCATAACTTTTGAATTTCAGGGAAAAAAGGCTAAAAAAAACCCTCATGGAACAATTTTTCCATTTCACCGTTGAGCCTTCATATAATTTCAGCGGCTTTAAAAAATACATCGAACGTAAACGAAAAAAAAAAAAACGGCGCCGATTGATCATTTTTCTCGTACGACCCAGTTTTAGAAACAAGCGTCAATCAAAGCCCCCTACTCTTAAACCCCGATACAAATTATCTATCCAAAAATCCGTCCGAGTTGGTTAAAAATCAAATAGATGGTCCTGCAACACAATCCTTTTTTAAATTGAATGAACAACGGGGAGAATAAAAATTCGCCAGAGGACGTGGTTCTATTCAAATCCCTGCAATCTAATTTCCTTCAAAGCTTCCATGTTGTAAAAATCGAACGACGGCGAAGGTATTTTCGTATTTATGTACACGAGATAAAAGGGTGTCAAAAAAATCTACGTGATTAAGATCTCGTCCTCATAAAATTTACTACCTTCCTTTTCTAAAATTGTGCCGCCCAAAATGCGCTCCCAAATACGTGTATGTATGATGAATTGCATATTTTTGGAGGTTTGCAGCAGGCATTTAGAATCATTCTTTATCATTATTTACATGGCGATGCTATACGAAACGCCTTCATACGTGTGTGTATGCAATTTAATATAAAAAGCTGCGATGAAAAATGGCCATATCGTTTGGTTTTCGAGGCGTATAGTAAATTCTTCGCGTTGCGTGTATTATTTTATCATTGAGACATAGAAATTTTTTTCGTGACTGGCGAATATCAATGGCTTGAGATGAAATGTTTCTTGATACGAAAATTCGCCGGGGGCAAGTAAATAGATTCTAAGGCTGCGAATGGCTAAAAAAAATACGCAGGTTTTTAAGTGGAAAGTCTGTATAACAAAAGAGATTCGGTTTATTCGAATGTTATCCTTGAGAATTAGGTACGAAGAATAATGTCGTTCTATTGTTTTTTGTCGTCTGGTTTGGAAAAACATATACTGGTAGATGTGTCAATCCCTCGGTATTGGCTTCTTATTAACGATTCAGGGGCAAATTCTAGTCTGCCTATAGCTGATGAGTTAGCCGATTTATGATATTAGAAGGAACAATATTTATTCGGGCTGAATTATTTTCTTTAAAATTTTCCACCTGGAAGGATGGTAAACGTCTGGAAAAATGTATCAACGACGTCATAGCTTCTTGAAAATTCGTTGTGTAAAAATGTTTATTTTTCGAAATTATTTTTTTCTTTCTGGTATTGACATATATTCTTTCGTCAAATTAGTTATAGGAAGAATGACGACCTGACGTATACGAAGGAAATTAAGAGGAAGGGTAAATGAAGCATATTAAAAGTGATACGATGACGTAAAGGAAAAAAAAACCCATGAAAACAGAAATGACTCCGGTCTATTGGGAAAAAACGACTTGTAAGTGGATGGCGAAATGAGAAAAAACAAAAAAGAAAGAAAATATTTATCTAATAGAATGTACAAAATGTGGGGGTTGTTCGATATCACCTGAAAATGATTTTATTTTTATTCGATTCGCGAAAAGATAAAAAATTATCGTGATTTTTTCAAACAGTCACTTGAGGAAATTCGAAAATCAACTTTGTTAACGTGAATGAGTTTTTTTTTTTTTTTTTGTTCGGGGGCATCTATTTAGTATAATTGTGGTGGAACAAATCTTCAGGAATGATAGTCATTTGATTTTTTGTTTTTAACATAGGAATATCAAGGTGCGAGTGTGTTTTGATATACTCACTTGTTTTTCAACATTTTAAAGATTTATTGAAATTTTTTAATCGACTTTTGTTGAACTGTCAAATTTTAAGGGATCTAACCATGTCAACTGGCTGGAAAATTACCCTAAAGGTACAGGGTGTCTAACAGGTCAAGGTGCCCTAATAAATAAAGCTTTTTTCAAAAATCATGCCGGTTGAAAAGCCAAGATTTTTGACCAATTTACCCGGACTCACTCAAAAAGTCAAGCTTTTTTCAAAAATGCAGCCATTGAAAATTATACGTTTTTTTTAATTTAATGTGTTTGTTAAAATTTTTATTTACTATAAATAGCTAAAAGCACACAAATGAATAGATAATTTTTTCACCAAATTTTGGATACCTACCCCTCCTCCTTATCGGAGTTATGGTCATTTTATTGCATTATTTTCAAGAATTTTTCATTTCAGCGGAAGTGAAGGAAATTTTTTTATTTTCTGGCACAAAGTTACATCTCGTAGAGGTGTATTTATGATCATTTTTTGAACAATTTTGGTGCATTCCTTCACGTTTTTTCGGCCATTTGAAGTTTTCAATCGTAAAAAACACCACATATAGCCCAGGAGAAATGTACTTTGAAAAAAGAAAAAAATGTTAATCGCGATTTTATTGCTGAAAAAGCTTCTACATGATGTTCAGAGTCTGTGATAAATTCGCACCGCCCGTACCCCTATTGCTTTTTGAGGGGGTGGACCCCTTATGGGGGAGAAAATTGTTTTGCATCGATTCCGCTCAAATTCGCGTGGAGGGTTATATAGGTGTAGAAGTACTCCCAAAAAAATTTCAGCTACCCCCGACCTCAGGAGGCTGAGCCAGCGCTTCCCAAAGTTGGACATTTTTGATTAAAATGCCAAAAAAAACGAGTTTTTCAAGTATAAAATCACCCCAAAATTTCAATTTCGAAAAACTCCATGTATTCTGTATACATTTTGAGATGACGAATCCGACTAGCCCATCAACTTTTTCATTTGGGGTCATTCGAAAGTATACAGATCGTGGTTTTGGAGGCCATTTTTTTGCTGAAAAAACACGATCTATGCACTTTCGAATGGGCCGTACGGAGGGTTAAAAACCCCAAATGAAAAAGTTGATGGGCTAGTCGGATTCGTCATCTCAAAATGTATACAGAAAACATGGAATTTTTCGAAATTGACATTTTGGGGTGATTTTATACTTGAAAAACTCGTTTTTTTTTGGCATTTTAGTCAAAAATGTCCAACTTTGGGAAGCGCTGGCTCAGCCCCCTGAGGTCAGGGGGAGCTGAAATTTTTTTGGGGAGTACTTCTACGCCTACATAACCCTCCACGCGAATTTGAGCGGAATCGGTGCAAAACAATTTTTTCCCCCATAAGGGGTCCACCCCCTCAAAAAGCAATAGGGATGCGGGCGGTGAGAATTTATCACAGACTCTGGACATCATATAGAAGCTTTTTCAACAATAAAATCGCGATTAACATTTTTTTCTTTTTTAACCAATTTTTCGATGCTATTTTTCTTGGGCTACATAGGCGAAGAGCGACCACCCTGAAAAAATTACTGAAAAATACGTATTTTATGTAGAATTTTGATGTGTATTTGGTTTTGACCATTTCTTTGAACTATGCGAAAACCCGTACAGAAATGTTGTCATTTTAGCAGATTTTTCAAATTTTGAGCGTTTTATGCAGAAAGAAATCACCAAATGAAAAAAACAATCCCATATTCGTATTCAGCAGGTCAAAATACCCCGATAAACACCCTTTTGGCGATCGTTTCACTTGAAGCCTGAAAATTCGCTTTTTTCGCACAGGAAAATCAGCGAAAAAAGTGAATTTTAAACTTTAAGCAAAACGATCGCCCAAAAGGGTGTTTATCGGGGTATTTTGACCTGCTGAATACGAAATATGGGATTGTTTTTTTCATTTGGTGATTTCTTTCTGCATAAAACGCTCAAATTTGAAAAATCTGCTAAAATGACAAACATTTCTGTACGGGTTTTCACATACTTCAAAGAAATGGTCAAAACCAATTATTTTTGAAAAAAGCTTGACTTTTTGACTATACAACGAATTCAAGAAGCTATGAACGTCGTTGATAACATTTTTCCAGACGTTTACCATCCTTCCAGGTGGAAAATTTTAAGAAAATAATTCAGCCGAATAAATATTGTTCCTTCTAATATCATAATCGGCTAACTCATCAGCTCATAGGCAGATAGAATTGCTGAATCGTTAATAAGAAAGCCAATATACTGGGATTGGACACGTCCTGTATATGTTTTTCCAAGCCAGACGACAAAAACAATAGAAATTATTCTTCGTACCTAATTCTCAAGGATAACATTCGAATAACCGAATCTCTTTGTTATTTACCACTTTTTTGACCATGATGACAAAAAAACTAGGGGTTTGAAAGAAAAATTCGTTTTGAAGCATATCAAAGGAAAATTTTGATTCTGCAAAAAATCAAGTTTCTACTGAAGTAGAATTTTTCCTGATGATTCAAACTGAAAATTTCTCAACAGAAGAAGATCTTCCCTTTCAAAAATATTCGGGACTCAAAATCAAATTTTTCGATTAAAAATGCAATTTTGCCATTACCCTCTCTCCTCTCCGCCCCTCTGTTCGGTTTGATCCTGCTGAAAACGGACACTATTGTCAGTAAAAATTTTACAATTCCATCCCCACAGAAATCAAAAATTTTAAAGCCCCTAAAAAATTCAAAAATTCATTTAAAAAATGGTTGGAGATGTGTGCTTCTAAGTTTTTAGACCATACAGAGTCTGTTAACCCGACTTCCCCTTATTTATCCATTTTAAAAATAAGTTTTGAACGATGTTACGCGTCCAAAAAGGAAACTTATGTACACAATAGCAAATTAAATAACGAATATAGAAGAGTCTTGAGTCTATTCACATTGATTTTTTCACAATTTTCCTTTCTCGAGGAAGGAGGATAGAAATTGACTGCCCAAAGAAAAAGCTTTACACCAAAATCGGCGATATTTTTCAAAATCGAAAAAGGTAGTTGCATTAATTTTTTTTAGGAATTGTTCAATTTCTGTGCCATTTTTTAAAGAAAGGACTTTTCATATCTTCCACAAAAATTTCAAAAGATATTTATTCAGCAGTGTTGTACCGGCACGAAAAAACACAAATTTTTCACTACTCAGAACAAAAATAACGAAAAAAAAAGTTTGGGAATTTTGTGAAACAAAATTTTAAAAAAAGAAAATTTTATCAAAAATTAAGCAAACGAAAGTAAATATTGATACTATTTCGCTTGTTTTCGAATTTTTATTCCAAAGTCCTTATGAACATTGAACATTTTTTTTTAAAAACCACTCTTGAAAAATGAACCGTTTGTTTCTAAAATCGCGAAATTTTCAATTTTATGCAGTCTTCCCTCTGCTCGGGCATGTAAAGCTTTAATAATGTAAAAAAGGCATTGTTGAGGATCTCGTATCCCCCTCAAAAGTGAAATATTCAAAAAATTGTGAAATTTCAGCTTTATTAGGATACCCTTCTTTTCAAAAATTTATACCCTGGACCTTTCTTGCTCTGTGAATTTACATTTATTTATCTAAGAAATGTGATGAAAAATTCAAATTCAAATTTAATCTTCCGAACCCCTTTCTCCCCTCCCTCATTCAGAAAAATTGAATATTTTGAAACTAAAAATAAATGTGTCAACATTTTTCAAAGGCTTAATCCTAGTCAAAAATTACTAGAAATCTATTTTAACTTTTTTTTTTGTCTCTACAAAAGTACTTTGAGTAAAGAGGTCTGAAAAACTCATAAAAATTGGCCTGGAAAACCTGGTTGGAGAAAATCATTTATAAATTCTGAAAAATAGTGACCACCTAGATTAAGGTTTTCACGTTGTGTGTTTATTTGAGGGGGGGGGGGGATAAAAAAAGTAGCACGAAAAAAAATCAAGATGTTTAAATTTTGATTTTAATATGAACTTTGGTCGAGTTGCTGAAAACGCTTCATTGAAAATAATTAGCAATTTCACCATTTTTCATATTTTTAAAAAGCTATCATCTTCACGCAATACTTTGAATTCTATAAAATTCCAGGGGGGAGGGGAATATGTAATCGTTTTTTCGGAAAGTTTTAATTTGCTGAGCTACTGTTCCAAACGGTGCACACTGGGCCGAATGGCCAAAAAACGCGCGCATTTGATATACTGAAAAAATATCTGAAAAAAAAGTAAAAAAACGATGCCATATTTATGTAATTTTTCGTGTAGAATTCAACTTTGGTATAATTTTAGCCCCCTCACCTCCTGGGGGGGAGGGTGGTACAAAATTCAAATTTTGAAAAAAGCCCATGAAAGTGTTGTGATATGTCAAAATGTAGGTTTTCGATACCCAGGATTCCAATTTCCAGGTCAATTTCACACCCCAACCCCCTCCTTAGAGAGGAAGTGGTAGCAAATTTAAATTTTGAAAAATAATCATGAAAGTGATGTGATATGTCAAAATATAGGTTTTCGATACCCAGGATTCCGATTTCCAGGCCAATTTCACACCCCAACCCCCTCCTAAGTACTTTTCAATTTTTTAAACCTCATTTCTCTAAGTTTTGTCAATTTTGAGATAAAAAATATTCAAGTTCATGTTAATTATGATAATTTTGAGACCTTAAGTCGAGCTTAACTTTTTTGGTCCAAGGTGGTCCAACATTTTTTTTGCGAAATAATGTGTGGTTAACGGTATTTTATTAAATTATGATAATCTTTCCTGCGGATACTTGCGGATTTTTTGCCTATTCAGCATTTTTTAACTTTCAAACTGGAATTTTCATGTTATTTCGTGATATCTCACGCATAAAAATCGAATTCTTGGACGTCGAAACCCCATATATCGACATTAAAAAATGCTGAATAGGCAAAAAATCTGCAAGTATCCGCAGGAAAGATTATCATAATTTAATAAAATACCGTTAACCACACATTATTTTGCAAAAAAAAATTATGACCACCTTGGGCCAAAAAAGTTAAGCTCGATTTGAGGTGTCAAAATTATCATAATTAACATAAACTTGAATATTTTTTATCCCAAAATTGACAAAACTTAGAGAAAATGAGGTTTAAAAAATTGAAAAGTACTTAGGAGGGGGTTGGGGTGTGAAATTGACCTGTAAATCGGAATCCTGGGTATCGAAAACCTATATTTTGACATATCACATCACTTTCATGATTATTTTTCAAAATTTAAATTTGCTACCATCCCCCTCTCTAGGAGGGGTTTGGGGTGTGAAATTGACCTGGAAATCGGAATCCTGTGTATCGAAAACCTACATTTTGACATATCACAACACTTTCATGGTCTTTTTCCAAAATTTGAATTTTGTACACCCCCCACCAGGGGGTGAGGGGGCTAAAATGATACCAAAATCGAATTCTACACGAAAAATTACATAACTGGCACTGTTTTTTTACCTTTTTTTTCAGTGATATTTTTTCAGTATATCAAATGCGCACGTTTTTTGACCATTCGGCCCTGTGTGCGGTGATAGAAATCGCATGAGATATCTAAATTGGCCTAAATTCACTGATGAAATAGCTAAAATTGAATCACTGTAGAAATTAATGAAAAACTACTGATTCAACTATAGTGAATTTTCAATTTTGAATCAGTAATTTTTTTCATAATTACTGATTCAAATTTAGTAGTTATTGAAAAAATTACTCATTCAAAAATGATTGTTTACTAATTGACATTGAAATTTCACTGATTCTTTAGTAACTTGATTCTGGCTTTTTCTTCAGTGAATTTTCAGTCTCTGATTCAAATTAAGAGAGTACCAGGAACTGGTATTTTCTATAATTTTTTTTTGTAATTTCATGAAACTGTCATGGGAGGAGTACAATTGAAATTTGAATTACTGAAATTCGCTCCGAAAGGGGTGGGGAGAAGAAACATTTCGGAATTACCAAAATTTTACGCTGGAGTTGAGTGCAATTATCAAAATTCGTTCAAGAAAATGAGGTACGACAAAAATGTGTAAAGTTACACAGGGTGTCTAACGGTCCTGAAAAGTCAGGCTGGTCAAGAAAAGTCAAGCTTTTTGACTCATTTGACTCAAAGGTTAAATATTTTTTCAAAAATTTAAAAAAATGTAAGAAAAATTCCATCCACTTTAAAAAAGAAATGAAGTAAAGTTTCTTCTGAAAGGAAATGTTGTTAATGTTTTTTCTTATCAAGATCAACATTTCTGGAGGAAACGCTATGATTGGTATTTATCGCCTTCATCCATTATTTTTTGCCTAGCAATTTTATTTCAGGCGTTTAGAGACTTTCTGGCATTTTGTTGAACTTTCAAAAAATTGGAAAAATTGGAAAATGTTTTGTGACTTTTAGGTCTTAAAAAAAGTTATTTTTGCATATTTCTGACTTTCTGATATTGTTACTTTCGAAAATATAAAAATTTATAAGTTTTGAAAAGTCAGCGTCGCGCAAAATACGGTCCCGCGATTTTGGATTTACCCCCAGCGGAAAAAACATATCCATGTTAAAAGTGAAGAATACAGGGCGTTCCACGAATCGTCTGCCAATCGTATTTTTTTTGGGTTAGAGTGCGGATTTTTATGCTCTAAAAAAGTCAAAATATGCGCATAAAATATGCGTTTTCAGTGCCTGAAATATGACGAAAATATGCGTTTATTGAGCGAAATATGCAAAAATATGCAAAATCGATATGGGTGTCTAAAGAAAGGATTTTTTGAGTAGAATATCATGAACACATTCTTTTTTGATAGATTACATACATTTTACGACTAAATTAGTTAGTGAAGAGAGAGCAAAGATCCATTCTCATTTAAAAGAAAAATGTGATTTAAAAAAAAAATTTTAACCATATTTTTGGGCAATTTTTTAGAAATGCCATTTTTTTTGGTCGAAAAAAAGGAAAAATTGGTCAAAATCGTTGAAATATGCTCTAACCCTGCGAAATATGCCGAAATATGCGCTTAAATTGTCAGAAATATGATAAATTATGCATTTATGGCCAAAATATGCAAAATATGCAGTAACAAATAGGGCTCATTTTACTCTAAATTTTATGAATCGCAAAGATCTTAGTGATATGCGCAATCATCTTTAACGTAGCAAAATATGACAAATCATAAAAATCCGCACCCTATAGATATAACCGAGTACCACTAAAAAAAAACTTGAGATGAACATGTTACCTATTTTGAAAATTGAAGGGGCAAATGCTGCTTCCAAAAAAATCGCACCAAAAAAATGTTTCAACCATGTTAATGGATAGTACTTTGAAAAGTAAACAAATTACAATTCATGACCTTTTGCCTAACTTTAAAATTAAAGGGGCTACACAAAAACTTGTTCAGAAAAATTCTAAAAAAATAAACGAATCAAATGATTGGATAGTATTACGTTGAAAATTGAAAAAATTTTGTTCTGTAGACTTTTTGCCTAACATCGAAAATGAAGGGGCCAAGGGTCACTCAAAATAAATGGGCTTGAAAAAATTTTCAAATTTCCTCAATTTTTAATGACCCTTGGCCCCTTTATTTTTTAATCCTAGGAAAAATCTAAAGAACAAAATTTCTTCAGTTTTCAACGTACTATCCATTCCCGGTGACCAGTTTCATTTTTTCAGAAATTTTGTTTGAGCAATTTTTTTTTGTAGCTCCTTCATTTCAAGGATAAGCAAAAAGTCATGAAGTGAAAATTTGAAAATTTGTTCAGTTTTCAAGTACTATCCATTCCCATGCTTGAAAAAAATTTAACCCATTTTTTTGAGAAGCAGCATTTGCCCCTTCAATTTTTCAAAGTAGGCAACATGTTCATCTCGATTTTTTTTTCAATGGTACCTACCTACCCGGTTATATTCAAAAAAAATATTTTTGGCAGACGATTCATGGAAAAACCCTGTATAATGTGTCTGATTTATATTTGTTTGGAGTTTTTTCGTAAAAATTGAAATTTGGGAGCTCATTGTGATTTTTTTTTGAATTAAGTATTATTTGTTTGATATATGTTTTCCGTAAAAATTGAACTTTAGGAGCTTAGTACGGACGATTTAGCTTAAAAAAAACCAAAAAAGCCCCAGAAAAAAATTCCGGAAACGGGAAAGTTCGTATATAAGCTTTTGCAGAGGGTGTATTTCAACATACCCGACTTTTCCTAAAATCGGATTTTCCTTTTTTTTTATATTTTTTCTACGTGGTCTTGGGGGCCAAGCTAATGCCAAAAGAAAAAAGATCGACGCAGC
>JAVBJF010001624.1:0-11239 GCA_033439095.1 Pseudococcus viburni
ACCCCCATCCCAAATGGTATGCTCGCGTAACGTAGGTAACCGACCAACGAGCTTGTTCCTTTTTTTTCTCCCTTTAATCAACTTTTATCCGATTGAGTAAATGATTTTCCAGTTTGCCTTCGCGGTTGAATTTACCTCCGTGCAGTTCTATATCCCATGTACCTAATTGCTATACATATATGGGTAAAAATCCAATCGAATTTTGTGGTCTTTCTCAACCCAGATGGAAATTGTATAAAATGCATCGGTAGACGAGATGGAGTGTTGATGGTTTGTTCAGCGAAATCATTTTGCGTAGGTATTCAATTATAGTAAAAAGCTTTGATTGCTTTGAAAGCGGTTCAGGTCCGGAGTAGGGAGGAAAAGTATCGAGAATTCACTTCATTATATCATAAGCGTCTTTAGAATGGTGCTACGTTGGTAGGGGGATTCTGCGCCAGGAGGACAGAATCGTCTGATAGAAAAAAGTACGAGGGCGTTTCATAAGTAAACTACACACCCTCTTATAACCTCGAAAAGAAAAAAAGATAGAAAGCTCAAATAAAAAACAATTTTTCCGTTAGGAAATTTTCTCTATTTTTTAACACACCCCCGTTCAAATCCGAGTTTTTGTTCCAAAGTTATACCAATTTTTAGATTTTGTGTGGTACCAAATGTCGTCCAATTTTTGACAATAATGATTCTGGCCCAAAGCAACTTATCATCACTCATTAATTTTTTCCACCCAATTTTGGTTTTTAATCCCCGAAAATAGGTGAAAATCAGATCGGCAGAGGTCAAGGGAATACAAAGGATTCAGAAACATATCATTTGGAATGAGTTGAGTAGATGTTGTCAAGGAAGCAACTTGAAACGTGCGTTTATCGTGGAATGCTTCATCCCTTGGGTGGCTATTTTTTTCAGAAACGAGTTTTTATTGCAAAAATGGATAAAATTTTAATTCAGCGAGGTTAGAGGGAAAACCCGGGGAGGGGTTTTGGGGGAAAAACATACCCCAAAAATGAGTTTTAAAGAAAGAGGAAGCGTTGAGACATGCGTTACAGAAGCGTCCTTGCTCCTTAAAAACATTCTACTCAACTCATTTTAAAGAATGTTTTTTACACCCTTTTTTCCCCTTCCGCCCCTCGTTTTTCACCTTTTCGGGGATAAAAACAAATTGGGGGAAAAAATTCAATGAGTGATGATAAATTGTGTTGGGCCTTGAATCATTATTTCAAAAAATTAGGAATTGGTCACACAAAAATCTAAAATTGGTATAACTTTTGGGAACAAACTTCGGATTTGAACGGGGGTTTTTAAAAAATGAGATATTCCAAACCCAACAAATTGTTTTTTTTTGAGGGCTTTTCTAATTTTTTCATTTTGAGAAAGAGGGTTAGTACTTATGAAAACGCCCCTCGTATATGAATTTGTAGTTTTCGTCGAATTTGAAGAGGCATAGATTTTTAACAATTTAAGGATTCTTTGCTCTCCCAGCTTATTATTTATGTACCTGATACAGAAAAAAAATTTTTTTGGCAAAATTTAAAAATTTCTCCAGAGGAAATTTAACCTTTAAAATTTGTTGTTTTTTTCTTAGTTTTTCAAAATGATCCCATCCCATAAATAAAATTTAAAAAAAATTTGATATTCCAATTTTTAATTTTTTTTCAATTTTTTAAATTTTCTGACAATTTTAATAAATAAGAGGAAATTTTGCATGGGGCTTCGATTTTTTTTTAGCTTTTTGTTTTTGGAAAATTTAGCTGGCTCCAGGCCTAAAAAAATATCCTCCGTACAAAAAATAATCACGTCCCTGGATTTCAAAAAAGAATAAAATTTTTAGATGAAGGTATTGCGGTTTCAATTTTGTTTTTTTGTAAATTTCATTTTTTTATGGATGAAGAGAAGGGGAAAAGGGGGGGAAATTTTTGAAAAAATTACATATGAAACACAGGTCGACATGGAAAATGCTATTTGGCGTTAAAAGGGGTGATTTTCATAGTTTTTTTCCGCTGATCACGAGGAAAATAGTAAAAAATTTTCATCACTAAGGATTTTTCCAAAATTTTGAATTTTTTTTAAACCCGTTTTTCTATTTTTTTTTTGATAATTTTTTGACCTTCAAGTCGATTTTTTGAAAAAAGGAAAGGGGTTCTAGAAAAAAAAATCAAATAAAAAATTTTAGAGGTCAAATTTCATCTGAAAAGTCAAAATATTTTTTCTTAGAGGCTTACGTTACTTTTCGAGATATTTTAGCTCTTCAAAGTTCAAACTTTTTTTTTTAAAGATTAAAAATATCTAAAAACTAACCCTCCTAAGAAGAAACAATTGAACCCACGGTAGGAAATTTGACGCTCTAAAATTCAGTTCCTTAAAATTTTTTCGTAGGACCTTTTTTTCCTAGAAAATCGTTTTTAAAGGGCAAAAATTACAAAAAAAAATGTAAAAAAATTTTAACAAAAAATCTTCTAATTATAAAAAAATCCTGACCCTGGAATTTTTTCATTTTTTTCGTGATCAGCTGAAAAATAATAAAATAATTATCCATTAAATTTTAAAACCTTTTTTTTTTTTCGGTTTTTTTTAATTCCTTTTTTTAGTTAAAATGAAGCGCTATTTTAAAATTTTTCCCCATCACTAAAGTTTTTGCTGGTGGGTGATTCTAACTTATTTTTGTGCCGATTTCAATATGATTCAGTTTTCTCGTTATGCCAGGATTTTTATAATTGGGAAAAATTTTTTTGTTGAAAATTTTTTTTTCATTTTTTATGCAACTTTTGCCCCTTAAATCGATTTTCGGGGAAAGAAAGGGTTCTCGAAAAAAATGAAAGGAGCATAAAATTTTAAAAAGTCAAATTTTTACATGTAGGTTTGATTCTTTTTTTTTTTAGGAGGTTAGTTTTGAGATATTTTTCAATTTTAAAAAAAATTTGAACTTTGAACTTGGGGTGAAATATCTCGAAAGCTAAGCTCCTAAAAAAAAAAATATTTGAAAAGTACAGCTTGGAAATTTTTACGCTCTATAATTTATGTTTATTTTTATTTTTTTTGTGACCCCTTCCTTTTTTCAAAAAAAAGCATGAAGTGTCAAAAATTCTCAAAAAAAATAAAAACCGTTAAAAGAAAAAATTTAAAATTTTGAAAAATTCTGAGTGATGGAATTTTTTCACTGCTTTTTTCTGATCAGCGGAAAAATACTATAAAAATTACCCATCAAACCTCAAAAGCATTTTAAAAAATTTAAAATTCGACCTTTGTGTAGACTGTGCACCATACTACATATTTTTGGTAAAATCAAAAATTCCTTTAAAAGGCGTCAAAAAAAGCTTTTTTTTTCTTTAAAAAATTGTCATTTGGTTAAATTTAATAAAAATTTAAAAATCTAAGGCAAGGGCATTTTACCAGCCCCCAAAAATCATTTAAATGCAAAAAAAGGTAAAAAACAAAAAATTGTAAATAGTTTTAAAATGACGGAAATTGGGTTAATCCAGCAAAAATATTAAACAAAATTTAAAAAATTTTAAAAACACCAAAAATTTCCCAAACATATAATCGCAATAAATTGTTAAATTCAAGTAAAAAATTTAAAAAAATTGCAAAAAAATTTGGGCCAAAAAACAGAAAAAAGGCGAAAGGAACCACAAAAAATTTCTTAGAATCAAAATAAAATTTATTAAAAATCTGCAGGTCTAAATATCTTAAATTTTAAAAAAATATTACAAAAAATTGGGGAAAAAATTGTCAAACTCCACAAAAGTTTTTTAAAAAAACCCAAGAAAAAAAAATATTAAAAATAACCCTAAACTCGTCAAAGTCTCGTAAAAATCGCTAGAATTATAAAATTAATAAAAAATCGCAAAAACTTTAAAAACCTGTTAAATTTTTAAAACACGAAGATAAAAAAGCGTCAAGTTATTTGAACAATCACGAAAAATCATTAAAAATTGTTCGAAACGTTGAAAGTGGAACAATCTTTTTTTAATGAACTAAAAATCGTTAAAATCTCATTAAAAAAATCTCTAAAATATTGTTGCTGGAAAAAACGAACAAGTTGACTTCTAGAAGGGTGAAATTTTTTTTTATCCTAAATTGAGTTTTTTCCGCGAAAAAATTTTTAAAAAATTTTTTCGAGCTCAAAAAGACGGGTTTTCCCAAAAAAAGGTAAAAATTTTCAAAAAAAATTTTTTGACTCAAAACTATACTTTTTTCCATTTTGTAAAAAAAAAAATACAATTTTTCCATTATCCCTATTTTACAAATTTTTTTTCATTTTGGGTAGCATATGTTGGGGGATATAATTAGGGATGGTGCATTATATTTTCATTTTCCCCGAGCTAAATTTTCATCAAATAGCCCCCCAGAGGAGAATAAATAAAGCTTATGCTCGCAGATTGGGTGCATGACTTTTCTTAGGGTAAAATTTTTAGTAGTACAAAACCCAGCATTTTTAGTAGCAGGCCCTGTGCTACACCCCATTTAAAAGCATAATGGGTAAGCATTTTTTTAAGAAAAAGTTTTTTTTAAACCCCAGCCCTTTGATTCGCATACAGTGGGGCTAGCACTATTGAAAATAGCATATTTTTTAGCCTAAAAGCCTTTTCATACTACTACTTTGGGAAAATTTTTTGTGTTAGCATTAAAACCCCAGCATCATTTCAAAGAAAAAATGCTGGCATCTTCATTATAGCATAATGAAAACCTTTTTAAGCACCGGGTTTTTTTAAAACCCCAGATTTTAAATTTGCATTTCAGTGTGCTAGGGACTATTGAAATAGCATATTTATGCATAAGCTAAACATACTACTATTTGGAAAAATTTTTGTGCTTTGCATAAACCTTGGGTCATTTTAATGAAAGTGCTAGCATCTTATGAATTTGCATAATGCTAAAATTTTGTAAGCCCCCCCGTTTTTTTTAAACCCCAGCATTTTTATTCGCCTACAGTGTGCTAAACTATTGACTAGCAATTTTTTAGCATAATTCAGATACTTTTTTCTTGGAAAAATTTTTGTGGCTTAGCATAACCTTAAGCAAACCTTTCAAGAATATCTAGCATCTTCCCTGATAGCCTTTAAAGCTAGCATTTTGTGAGAAAATTTTTCTTTTTAAACCCCAGCATTTGATTGCATACGTGTGCTAGCAATATTTTAAATAGCATATTTATAGCATAAAAGCTAGCCTTTCTACTACTTTGGGAAAATTTTTAGGCTTAGGGGATAACCCCAGCATCATTTCAATGAATAGGGGGCATCTTCATGATAGCATAAAGCTAGCATTTTTTAACACAGTTTTTTAACCCTTTGCGTTTTTATTAAATTTCAGTGGGGTAGCACTAAATTTAAATAGCCAATTTAAAAGCCCTAAAAGCTTTGCCCCTACCCACAAATGGAAAATTTTTAGTGCTTAGCATAACCTTTTGCACCCTTTTTTTGAATATGCTAAACATCTTGGGGGGGGGGGGAACTAATGCTAGAATTTTTTTGAGAATTGTTCTTTAACCCCAGCATTTTTATTCGCAACGTGTTCTAGCACTATGAACCCACAATTTATAGCATAATTTCTTTGCATACTACCAAGGAATAAATTTTTGTTTGTTTTGCATGCTAGCTAGATTTCCCCGTATGATAGCAAATGCTAGCTTTTTTTTAAGAATTGTTCTTTTAAACTTACATTTGATCAGCCCTTTTAGTGTGGGTTTGCACTCTTTTACTGCATATTTAAGCATAATGCCCAGGAAAACCCTACTTGGAATAATTTTTGTTATTAGCATTTAAACCCCACATCATTTCAAAGAATAAACTAGCATCCTTTGTGATAAAGGGAATGCTAAACATTTTGTAAACACAGTTAAACAGTTTTTTTAAACCCCAGCATTTGATTCGCATACCGGGTTTCTTAAAAAAATTTTTGTGGTTTTAGCAAACATCGGCTCATTTCAATGAATATGTTAAAAATATTTTAGATAGCATAAAGCTAACATTTTTTAGGCAAAATTTTTTAAACCCTTTATTTTTATTCGCATACAGTGTTCTAACACTACGAAAATAAACTATTTATAGCATAAAGCTAGCATTTTTATAACACAGTTTTTTAAAACCCCAGCATTTTATTCGCATTTCAGTGGGCTATCACTAATTTACTATTGAATTTTAGCGTTTTATAGTATAATGCTAACCCCACTGCATTTGGAAAAAATTTTAGTGTGTTTGCAAACCTCAGAAACCCCTCAAGGAATGCGCTGGGATTTTTTAGGGATTTTTTCTTTACCTTTCAATTTTATTTGCCTGTGGTGTGCTAGCACGTTAAGCTAGCCCTATTTTAAAAATAATGCTAGCATATTGTTTCTTGAAAAAATTTTAAATGTGGAGGATAAACCTAGCTTCCCGGGGAAGGAATTTACTAGCATCTCCTGTTTTAAACAGCATATTTTAAAAAATAATGCGCCTATTTGGGTACTTTAAAAAGTTTTTGTGTGGGTAATCCCAGCACCGGGGAAGGAATGTACTAGCCATCTCATTGACAATTTTTTCAAAACAATCTACAATCGCTAATTTATCCACATATATGGGGCTAGCACAAAAAACCCCCTGGTAAAAGATACTTACTTGAAAAATATTGAACCTTTTAGCATAAACCCCGCATTCTCACAAGGAATTTGGGGGTGGCCCCCAAATCTAATTGGTTTTAAAAAACCAGAATTTTGTCAGCATTTTTTTTTTAATCCTTTTCATTTATTTTTTTAAAAGTTTTGTAGCCCCCATTAAAAAAGCTAGCAAATTGGTACTTTAAATTTTTTTTAAGTTTTTCCTTGCAGGCCCTGCTAGGGGTTTTTCTATAAAATGAAAACTTTTCAATGTTTCCCCGTAGCTAGCAGATCCTGGAAAAATGCTAAAATAAATTTTTCTAGGCCCCACTATATGAAATCAAAAGCTATGAATGTGTTTTCAAAAAAATTTTCAAGTGGAAATATGGGTTGGGGAAAAAGTTGAATCAAAAGTAAGATTAAAGAAAAAGTTTCTTACAAAAAGCTAGCATTATGCCATTTTGAAGATGCTTGCACTTCCTAGAGAGGATGCTAGGTTATGCCCATACACTAAAATTTTTCCCAAATTCAAATGGGTAAAAAAATTCAGTTCAATAATGGTTTTTCGAACTGTATTTTTAAAATGCTAGCGTTTTGCGTATGCTATACACTAAAATTTTCCAAGTAAAACAATATGTTAGCTTTATGCTAGAGATATGCTTTGTTCAAAAATGTTTCAAAAAAGTATGCAAATCAAAAGCTTTAAGGGGAGAAATGTCTAGCAAAATCTAGTTTAAACAATATGCCCAGCACATTCTTGAAATATGCTAGCATTTTGCTAGAAAAAATGTAGTTCAAAAAGTTAACCCAACTGGATGCAAATCAAATGCTTAAATTTTAAAAATGGCTTGGAAAAAGTAGCATTATGCCCTTTCTATACACCCAAAATTTTTCCCAAATATTTAAAATGCTAGCATTATGCTAGGAAAAAATGCTAGTTCAAAAAATTTTTACGAACTGATGCGAAATGTGAGGTTTGCTATACACTAAAATTTTTTCCAATATCAAAAGGGTAGAAATATGCCCAGTTCCAAAAATTTTTAAGAATGGTATTTGCAAAAATGCTAGCATTTCCAAAAATGTTAAAAGAAAATGATGCAAAAAAAATGCTTAGTTGAAAAATGTGCTTGGAAAAAGCTAGCATTAAGGGTTATGCTATACACTAGAAATTTTCCAAGTATCCAAAATTCTAGATTATGCTAGAAAAAATGTAGTTCAATAATTTTTCGAACTGTATGCGAAGAGCTGAAAGGGTTTTGCTATTCACTAAAATTTTTTTTCCCAAATATCAATATGCCCAGAAAAATTTCCAAGTTCAATAATTTTTGAAACTGTATTTTTCAAAAAGCTAGCATTAGTTATGCTTTACACTAAAAAATTTTCCAAAATATCAATAGTTAGCTTTATGCTAGAAAATGCTAGTTCAATAAAGTTTACAAAATGATGGCAAAACAAATCTTGGTTGAGAAAAGTGCTAGCAAAATGCTGTAATCAATTTTGCTAGAAACATGCTTGAATATGGGTTTGCAAATTTTGCTAGAAATATGCTAGTTCAAAAATGTTAAACCCAAAAATTTTAGCAAATCAAATGCTTGAGTTGAAAAATGTGCTTGGAAAAGCTAGCATTATGCTTATTCTATACCCTAGAAAATTTTTTTCCAAGTTCAATATGCAGCTTATGCTAGAAATATGCTAGGTTTAATAATTTTTAAAGAAACCCGTTGCGAAAAATGTTTTTCCCAAATTTCAAAATGCTAGCAATTTTGGGTAGAAAAAATGCTATTCATTAAAAAATTTTTAATTTTGAGGGGTTTTTGCCCCCCCAAAGGGGGGGGTTTTTAAATTTGCTGAATGTGCCCCAAAATTTTATTGTATTGGAAATATAGCCCAAAAAACCAAAAAAAATTTCCAATTTTTCAAAAAATTTAAGAAAAAAAATTTTCCCGCATGAAAATTTTTAAATTCCCTTTTTTTTCTTAAAATTTTGAAATTTTTAGGTTTTAGCCCCCCCAAGGGGGGAGGGATAAATTCGCTAAATGTGCCCCAAAATTTTATTATACTGTTTGTTTTAACCCAAAAACCCAAAAAATTTCCCCCGCTAGCATTATGCCCAGAAATAGGGTAGTTCATTTTAAAATTTTGAATTTTTTAGGTTTTGGGCCCCCAAGGGGGAGTTTAAAATTCGTTGAATTTGCCCCAAAATTTTTTGTATTTTTTTGTATAGCCAAAAAAAACCAAAAAAAATTTCCAAACCCCCCCCCCTTTAAAAATTTAAAAAAAAAAAATTTCCAGCATTAAATTTTTTTAAATTTCCCTTTTTTTTTTAAAATTTTGAATTTTTAGGTTTTAGACCCCCCAAGGGGTGAGTTATAAATTCGTAAATGTGCCCTAAAATTTTATTACTGTATATAACCCAAAAAACCCAAAAATTTTTCCCCCCTTCGTCAAATTGAAAAAAAAAAAATTTCCAGCATTTAAATTTTAAATATTACTTTTAATATCTAATATTCCCCCCTGACATGGTGGCGTGCTCCCTAAAACCCCGATTTAACGAAAAGGGAAAAGGGAAGTCTTTTAAACATATATTTGATTAGCCAAAATGAAAATTGTGCTAGAAATCCTAGCACACCATTCCAGCTAAAAGGGTAGCTCTTTCCTTGTGCTAGCTCCCTGATTTCCAAGTATATGCTACATCATGTAGGGGGACCAGGGTTTCCCTCATGCCCCATCCTTCTACCAATTTAAAATTCTTAGCATCATGCTAGGTTGGGACCATTGCTACTCATCCAAGGGGGCAAAAAGCCAAGTATGGGCTAGCATCATGCTAGGGTTTTGTGCTAGGGATCATCCCCCATGAAAAGCAGCTAGCACGTCATGCTAGCAAACGGTTGCATGATTTTGGGGCCCCCGGGGGGCTAGCATTATGCTAAAGAATGGGTGCAGCATCGTGCTAGGTTTTGTGTAGCATCATCCCCGGCTAAGCATGTAGCCCGTCATGCTACTCGCCTTGCTGATTTTGGCCCCCGGGGGGCTAGCATTATGCAAAGAATAGTGGGTAGCATCGTGCTAGGGTTTTGTGCTAAACATATGCCAGGATGAAAATAGCTGCACGTCTGGGTACATCCTTGCCCTGATTTTTTTACCCCTGGGTGCTAGAAATTTGGCCCAAAATAGTGCTAGCATCGTGCCCAGGTTTTTGTGCTAGCATTGCCAGGGGTGAAAGTATGCTAGCACGTCCCCTGTAGCATTAAACCTTGCATGATTTTTAAACCCCCCGGTGCTAGCATTTTGCCAAAGGGCAGGTAGCATAAGCTTAAGGGCTAGCAAACATGCTTGGGATGAGGGTAGCACAAACCTTTAGGGTAATGCTAGCCCCAAGGGGTTTCCAAAAAATGCCAAAAGGCCCATGAAGCAGACGTTTAGCATTCTTTTTGCCTTTTTTTTATTTGAAATTGTCAATAGGGATAGGGGGGTAAGTTTTCTTTTTGCCCTTTCCTTCATTTTGTTCCATTACCCCTGAAAAAATTGATAAAAATTAAGGACCCTTCAGGAAAAAAAAAGGGCCTTAAGTTAAAAAAAAAGGTTTTTTAAAAAAAAACGGGAAATTTTTTGCAAAAAACTTTTAAGAATTTTTTATGTACGGGCGATTTAAAAGCTTTTTGAGCTCGTTTTGGTCCAAGGAACCTTGGGGAGGGGTTTAAATTTATTTTTTAAACGATTTTTTCTGTCTCGAATCCGAAAAAAAATGGGCTTTTGGTAAAAGGGTCCCAAAGGGGCCCCTTTTTTTGTGAACGGTCACTATACAAAATGAACAGGTTTTTCCCAAAATTTTTTTTTTTTCCAAAACCCCAAAATTTTTTTCAGTACTCAATTTTCTTTAGAATTTTTTTATTTTTTTTTCCCCAAACAAAACTTCATCCAAAATTTTTGCCTCCAAAATTTTGTCCCCCTTGGGAAAAAGGCTCGCTAATTTGGGTAATTGGGGGCATAGTTCCCAAAATTCCAATTCAGTAACAATTTTCTTTTAATTTTTTTACGTTTTTCAAAAAATCTCTTCATGCTTGAAATTTGGGCCTTCATGAACAGGGGAAAAAATTTGGGATGACTTTTTAAAAAAGAAAAAAATATTCGAAAAACCCAATTTTCAATGACCTATTCAGCCCGAAAAAGGGCAATTTTTAAATTGCTCAAAGCCCGGGAAATTTTTTCCCCGAGTATGTCAAATGATGTCCCCCCTTTAGGTAGGGAAAAAAAAGGATTTAAAATTTTGGGGTCCCAAATTTTAAAAATTTTTCCCGAAACCCCCTTTTCCCCCTTTAAAAATTTAAAATGGCCCCTACAAAAATGATAGTTTCTTCCAGTTTTTAAAAAAAAATCCCCCGATTTAGAAATTTTTTTAAAAAACCCAAAAAAATTTTTAAAAAGCAAAAAAAATTCTAAAAATTTTAAAACTTGAGAAACTTTGGGAAAAACCCCAATTTCTTTAGAGAGTATTTTTTTTCAATTCCAAGGCCTTTATAAGCATCAAAAATCTTAAACCCCTTTTTAAAAATTTTTCTTTTAAAAATTCCCCTTCGAAAAAATTTTTCGAAAAAATTTTAAAAAAAAATTATCTCAAGGGGGGTAATGTTCTATTTTTTTTAAAAATTTAAAACGAAAAAAGAAAAACCCTTC
>JAVBJF010001625.1:0-11225 GCA_033439095.1 Pseudococcus viburni
AAGCTAAACCTGTCATAGTTAATCTATAAATTTCTACGCGTGAGCAAAAATAAATTTGAAAAAATTTCAAAAAACTATGAAGACTATTCACGTCGATTTAACATGAGATTTTACGTTAATAAGCAAATATGCAATAGGTAATTTAGCTAAGTGTAAAATTTAGATAATACGAATACATGGACTTACTTTCAAAGCTGGTAATGCATGGCCGGACTGCAACACGATCACTAAACATATAATAAGTGATATCATTTTACTTGTTAATGTTGAGTTCGAGTTTTATTTGTTGCAATATCGAACATGGTTCGTCTTTATATACTCATCCCAAATCGCTAACAAAATAAAAATAAAAACAAAACGGAAGGAAGTAGGTATTTCTTGGCAATCTAGAATCTAGATATACGTACTCGTATGTTGCATCTCTGCATTAGCGTGTATCGGCACAAAATTAAAGCAATTAAGCGTCTTGTCAATTGCTGGAAGGCAATTTAGTTCAGTGAAGACCAACTCACCTTCAAGTCGTTAAATCTTCCGCTTCGGAGATTTAACGCATTAATGACCTCTTAGTAACCGGTCACTAAGCATCGCGATTTATTTTTTCGATTTGTAAATTGTAAAAACAATTTTTTTTCGGTTTCCTGTCGGGTTAGTACAAATACATACCATCGTATGTAGATTTGTACATACATACTCAGCCAAGGAATACGCAAGTGTCACTTATAAATATGATCCAAGGTATAAATCCCGGTATGCAAAAAAAGCAGACAAATTCTGCTCCTTTCTGCTGAGAATTTCTGCTCTTTTCTGCTCTCTTGTCTGCTCTTGTCTGCTCTTGTCTGCTCTTGTCTGCTCCTTTCTGCTCTTTTTTCTGCTCTTGTCTGCTCCCGATGCGCAACGGGGGGTGAAAAAGAGTCGTTTAACGAGCAACAGGTAGTCAAAAAAGGTCCGTTATGCGCAAGGGGGGTCCAAAGAGCAACAAATGAAATTTCTCTCTTTCTCCCCTTTTTGTCTGTTTTTTTTTGCTCCCGGGGATGGTATCAAAAGTGGGGACCCCTAGGGCCCCAAATATCTTCACAACACTCTCAAAAAATAATGGTTTCCCCTACCCAGGAGAAATTAGGTTTGGGTATCTATTCTACCCATTAACTTCTGAATTCCCGCATCAACCTAACATCATAATCTCAAAAAGGTTGTAAAATGATTTGTGAGATTGATTTTCATACCTAGAACAACCTCCGCCTCAAAGGCTTGGAAAAAATCAACGCAACCTCAATAGCTTGAAAAAGTCTCGAGATGGATTTATTTAAAATGATTTTCATCGCAAAAGTCATCTTATTCACGGATAATTTGTATGCTGATTTTTATAAGCCATCCCAGCCTCAAAAAGTTGGAAAAAATTTGAGATGATTTGTGAGATTCACTTTCATCCCCAAAATCGGCCCAGTCTCAAAAGCACGTGAAAAAATCATTCCAACCGCCGAAGCTGAAAAAGTCGTGAGATGATTGATTTTCATATTTCATCGCAAAAGTCATCTTACTCCCGAAAAAATCGTTCTTGGGATAAAAAAACCCTAGTCCTCATAGGAATTTTTATATTTTAAAAAATTAAAAAAAAGAAAAAAACCAGAAAAAAACATTGAAGGGAAAAAGTTAGGTTTTTTGGAAGGAAAAAAAACCATTAAAAAAAAAAACCCGGGGACCGACGTACAGATATTTTTTGTATTTTTTTTCTTATTTTTCCTGTGAAAAATTCTTGGGTTTTTTTATTTTATCCAATGAAGATCCGTGTTTTACAGGTCATCCGACTGAAGTGGGTGTCTCTTTTCAAAATTCAATACCCCTTTGGAAAATGATCGAATATGAATTTTTCGGAAAAAATTAAAAATTTACTTTTAGCCAATTTTTCGTAGCTTAGAAGTTACTTCCAATAGACAAATAATTTGAGATGACTACCTTTCTCGATGACACTTTTTTTTTAAAGTTATTTTCTCATGACTTATCTCCAGAAAAAGGCGAAGTAAGCATTCTACAAAAAAAAATTAGAGACAAAGGTGTAGAAAATTAAATTTTCTTTCTATAATAAGCAGTCAATATTTTTCTAGGAGTTATTGTTTTCATGGTACCTATTCTTGAGTAAAGTTGAACACTAAAATTAGTCGAATCACAGTTTCAACTTTACTTAAGAAAACCATGAAAACAAGGACTTCTAGAAAAATGCTGACCGCTTACTGTAGAAAAAAAATATCATTCCATTTGTGCTGGGAGAATGTGAGAAATGAGTCAAACAGGGTGTGTAATAAAATCTCAAACCCCAAAAGAAGGACTTAAGAAGAACCTTGGAAGGACTTTCAGCATGACCTTTTCAAAATTAATATTGTACCCCCTCCCCCCACCCCACCAAAAAATTCAAACTCATTTTAGGAGGACAAATTTTTTCTGTTTCAAAATATTTCATTGTTTAAAATGGAAGAGAAGAGCTTTTACCATGATTTCGAAAAAAAAGTAAATTCACTGAGACTAAGCGAAGCGAAGATTTTTGAAAAAAAGAGCATCCAGAATCTAAAAATTTCTTCATTAGGTAAAATTTGTGCTTTTTTCAGTGTTTTGTTTACACTTTCAAAAAAACAATATCTATGGAGATGGACTCGTTCCTAATTTCATTCCAAAAAATCGAAACATTTTTGAAAATTGCAATCGAGATCGTTAGCTCCTTTGATAAGTGAGAAGGACAATTTTTTCACTTGAAAATATTAATTGCCTAGGCTGGGAAAGGAAGAAGTTTCATACCATTATTTTGAAAATAAAATTGTGTAAAGTTACTGAGCCCGAGCGAAGTGAGGGCGAAATTTTTTGAAGAAAAGAGCATTCAAAAGCTGAACTTTTTTCAGGCACCCATATCAACTTTCATCATCTCACACAAAGTTGCCACTAGCGACATTTCAAGTATTAGTGATTTATTTTAGCTTTTGACGGTTGAGTCTCAAAATTTGAAATGGGAAGGACTTTTTACTCAATATAAGGACTTCGGAAGGACCATTCAGCCAATATAAGGACCGGAAGGACATGTTAGATAGATACCCTGTCCAAGAACTTGTTCTTCTGTATCTCAAGGTATAGGTGTCACTGTAGTAGTAAGATTCTAAACCATTCGAATGTCATCTACTGTTTTTTTTTGTCTCCTCCAAAAGGTATAAGGTAGGGTACCCTAGTATAGGTAAGGGTTGTGAAGGACAGGGCTGCGAGAACAAGGAAAATTTGTTCTCGTTCTCAGTTCTTTCGTTCCCAAAATCAAAAAAAATCATGTGTTCTTTCGTTCGTTCGTTCTTCCTAGCAGTTCTACATGTTCTTCGTTCTCGTTCTCGTTCTTGTTTTTCCCTAAAAGCTTGTTCTTTTGTTCTGTTCCCGTTCTTTTGTTCTTTTTTTAAATTATTATTGTTTTGAGGCCATTTTTTTAAAAAAAAGAACAAAAGAACGAGACCAGTTGAACTGTTCCTGTTCTTTTGTTCGCGAAATTCAATTGAAATTTTTTGTTCTTTCTTTTGTTCTCGGTTCTTTTGAATCATTTTTCAAAATGTTCGTTCTTTCGTTCGTTCTTTGAATAAAATGCCCTGTTCTTCTGTTCTTCGTTCTTGTTCTTCGTTCGTTCTCGCAGCCCTGGTGAAGGAAAGGGATGCAACTTATGTAGACGAGAACGACATATATTGCGCTGTCAATGAATGCACACCCATTTCAAGACATTCATACAGTGATTCGACTACAGGTTTGTGACATAGATATATCTGCGTAGGAAGAGCTATAGGCAATCCGAAACCACACTTTCTGATCGCGAGGTAAAAAATACCCTTAACGATGTAAGGTGGTCATGGACCACAATTACAAATAAAGGATTTGAATTTGAACTATATTTACACAAATTATTTACATGATGAAATATAATACACAAAATGCACAGAAGTACATTACATACCTACATATGTAACAAGATGAATAGAGAGAGATCACATAAACGAACTACGAGAATGTTATAAAGTAGATTAAATAGATAGATGTACAGGGTATCCACCATATTTCAGAAATGATTTTCCGTGACTTTTTCAGGTTTTCCAGACCGATTTTTCAAATTTTTCCAGACCTTTTAAATATGATATTTGTAAACCCCTGGGGGGGGGGGGGGGTAATTTTTCACGTGATGTACTTACATCCCAAAATTTTGCATAGGTAAGAGTGATATAAAATGGATGGGGTCGTAATGGTTTTTCTTTCTTCGAAATCACTAGATACTTTTTACGAGATTCAAATTCAATTCTGAAAATTTTTTAGCCCAACCAACTCTCCCTCACCCCAAAAATTTGAAAATTTGAATTTATTACCTAAAAAAAATCAAAAAAAAATAAGTATTCCAACGCAAAATCAAGTTATGAAAAATGAAATAAGTTATGCCAAGGAGTCTAGCAAATCAAGCGAATAAAAATTCAAAATTTTACCCCCCCAAAAAAAAAAATAAAAAATTAAAAACACATGCCTCAAATTTATAAATTCACGCAATCCCTTGAAATTTTTTAGTTTGTACCAATAAATAAAAAAGTCAATGAGGAGGTAAAATATAAATCATCTTATGGAAACATATAAATGTGTTGAGCCCGAGCGAAGCGAGAGCTGAGATTTTTGCAAAAAAAAAAACTTCAAAAGATAAAAATTTACCACTTTTTCCTCATACATGTTTTCCAAAACATGGCCACTAATTTTGAATTCTGTTTCATTCCCTCCCTTTTTTTTTTCAACATCGCGGTCAAGGGCATCATGGCATTCCTTTCTCATCACAGCTCATTAAAAAGTAAGCTTCCTAAAAACTTGGTATTTTAGATAAATTCTGCAGAAAGATAGACTGTAAATTACCCCGAGGGTGGCTAGGGGAAAATTGTTTTGAATAATTCATCATTTAAAGGACAAAGACATGCCATTTGAATACCTATTACAAATTTTATTGTACATTACAGTCAACGAACAACGATGAATAAAAAAATCAGATAAGAGACATCTAGAATAATTTGGCCGGAGCGGAGAGAGGGTGAATTTTTTTAAAATTCATTTTAAAAAATAAGCAAAGAAACACTTTTCTAAATAATTTATCCTTCTTCTGGATTTTTGAAAAATTCCCTGACTTTTCCAGACTACCAAAATTCCCTGACTTTCCCCGATTTTCCAGAGAATGGACACCCTGATGTATGTACCTATATAAAGTTGGGAAACACCTATTAACAAACAGACATAGGTTGTAGCTAAAATAACATCGGCTATATACATTGTTATCTCCCTAATCAGTAAGTACTTGTAACATTTAATTAAAGTTCCATAGGTTGTTTAAAACAATTGTCCATACTCGGAATGAAAACTTCTTTACCTCTTGCATTAAGAACCTTTATTCCTTTTGACAATTCAAACCCCTTCTGGGCAGCATTCCAAACGATATTTATGAATTCAACATCCTCCTCCGTAAAATTCCAATATGGCATGAGCTCGATTAAGATTTCTGAAAAGAATGGTAGTCGAATAGTGGGCACAGGGGTAAAATCTCCTTTTTTAGTTTCAAGGTGATGCCTATTTCCAATTTCAGATTTCCATTTATTATTTAACGCCGATCTTAACGAATACTCGTACAAACATCCCAATTTATATGAACGGGTAATTTTTGCGGCAAAGTATTTATAAAAATTGTCTCGCGTGGAGTAGTTAGGATCGCTGACAGAAAGAGATTTATGATTATCATAATAAGTATCAACATTGCTTTTAAGTTTAATGTTGATTGCAGTATTGAATGAGGTATTACCACACACCAACTTATACCAACGTTGATAAGATAGTTTCATTGATTCAGTGGTATAAAAAATATTTATTGGTTCGTTATTATGCAAATAACACCCTTATACAGGGGGTTAATAAGCTTTTTTCAACCCCCTCGGATACTCCCTCGGTTTTTCTTCAATTTTTTTTCTTTATAAACCCAAACGAACGATAGCAATCACTAGTGGTGATTTTCATGTTGGTCAAAGCACATATAAATTCGTAATACGTCTGTAACATAGAAAAATATAACGCACTAAGTATCTATATCAATTCATGTTTTGTTTTAATCATGTAGGAAGATTCTATTCTATCTGATTATGCTTACTGATTTTTGCACAACTCCAAGCGCGAGTAAAATTATCCGAAAAAAACCCGAGGGAATGCTCCGGGCGGGAGGGCAGCAAATTTGCTGAAGAGACTTTTTAAATTTTTCCAACATTTTACTTCGAGCCATTTCATCAAGTCCACTTAATAAATTTGATAAATTTTGCATTGTAAATTTTAGCCCCATGTTAATTTCTTCCATTTTTAATTCCAAGGACTTTAAAATTCCAAAAATAAAACCCAATAACATATTTTTTTCCCCCTATGGCAAAACTAAACAAAAATACCATTTTTAATTATGTTTAAATGTATTCGCAAACACTGTGCCATTATATGTATTTTAAACTACAAACAGGGGGTAGATTGATTCAATAAAATCAAAGTTTTCAAAAAGAAAAATTTTTTTCACAGGAAGAAAAAACTAAAAAAAAATTTATTTTTTAAAAACTTGGTCGTTTTTTAAAAAATGAAAAAACATTTTTTGGGAATTTTGAGAAAGGGTGGATGGGTAAAGGGGGGAATTTGACCCCTTGGGACTTTTGGGCTCTTTAAACACCCAAGTTGTGTATATTGATTGGAAAAAAATTTTCACATAATTTTGCACCCCGCCTCCCTTCTTTTTCGTAGTTATGGCCGTTTTGTTGCATTATTTTCAGGGCTAGTAAGTCAGCCTCAAGCTTTAAGCTTTAAGCCGTTAAGCCAATGATTTTTTCAGAAATAAGCGTAAGCTTTATTTTCAAAATTTCAAGTTTAGGTTCAAGTTTAAGTTTTTTTTTGAACTTCAAACTTAAAATTTTGGCTCCATCTTTCCATTTTCAATCAATTTTTTCAATTTTATTTAAACTATCAACTTTTTTCATCCGTTCCTAACCTTGAAATTTTTCAAATTGGAATTATTCATCAACAGGGTGTGTAACAAAATCTCAAACCCCAAAAGAAGGACTTTAGAAGGACCTTGGAAGGACTTTCAGCATGACCTTTTCAAAATGAATATTGTACTCCCTCCCCCCACCCCACCAAAAAAAAATTCAAACTCATTTTAGGAGAACAAATTTTTTCAGTTTCAAAATATTTCATTGTTTAAAATGGAAGAAAAGAGAAAAGAAGAAAAGAGAAGAGTTTAACCATGATTTAGAAAAAAAAAGTAAATTCACTGAGCCTACCTAAGCAAAGCGAAGGCGAAAATTTTTGGAAAAAAAGGGCATCCAGAATCTAAAAATATCTTCATTAGGTAAAATTTGTGCTTTTTTCCGTGTTTTGCTTGGACTTTTAAAAAAAACAATATCTATGGAGATGGACTCGTTCTTGATTTCCTTCCAAAAAATCAAAACATTTTTGAAAATTGCAATCGAGATCGTTAGCTCCTTTGATAAGTGAGAAGGACAATTCTTTCACTTGAAAACATTAATTGCCTAGGCTGGGAAAGGAAGAAGTTTCCTATCAGTATTTTGAAAATAATATTGTGTAAATTTGTTTATCTGTTTGTACCTAAGTAGGTATCAACATTAAAAATGAGATGTGAACTCTGATTAAATTAATCAATATGGTAATACAGTTCGATAGCGCAGTACACGAAAAATAGAATGATGAAATTTTTAATTATTAGATATACATCACTGAGATGTACCTACCTACCTACTAATATGTATACTAATAAAATTGAGTAGGTACCATACTTATTTCGCATATTTTCAAAAAATGAAATTGCAATAGGTAGAGTGAACTCTCCTCTTTCCATTGGTGGCAAAACGAACCTCGTAATTTTATTCTAACGCTGTACAGAGCAATTTGAGTGTTGAAAAAAAGCGTTATCAAAGACACCCCGCGATTATCAATGTAGCCCCAGTTTATTGGTACTTGGAGAAAGTTCTAAAAAGTGATAAAAATATGAAGTCGAAAAAAATTTAATAAATCAAAGTTGGATAAATTTTGAGAAAATTTAAATCAAAAAAATTTACCAATGGAAAAATTTTAGAATTGGATATATTTAGGTATCTAGTTTTTTTAAAAAAAGTAGAGAAATTGAAAAAATTTAAGAGCATGAAATATAGTCAAATCAGCATTAGCCTAAATTAATAAGCCTTATTCCTCCGATTATACAAAAATATTTAGAGCCTATACCAAAAAAAGTGCTCTTTTAGCCGGCGCGAACCACCACCAATAATTTCGGCTGTGATCAGCGCGCCGCCAGCTGCCGACACTGTAGCCACTTTGGCCGCGGCCGAAGGAGCTGTCATCGGCGCAGGCCTCTACCTACACCGCAAACTTGGAGAATGGGTAGAACAAAAAAGAATTTTGGATTTTGAATAAAATTGGTAAAATAGTTTACGGTGAGTGGGAGACCTTCCAAAAAGATTGTGAGCGTCTCAGCTGGAAAGGAAATGAATTCAAGGGACCTCAAAAAAGTGGCGTATTTTTGGGGGGAGGGGACAGTTTATGGCTAGGTACTTTCGAGCAGTGCCACCTGCTAGGATACTTAATCTGAACCCCTAAAAAGCAGTGGTTTCTGTTTTTACACTTCCCTAAACCACTGCGTTGAAATTAGACACTTTTATTGCCTACTGCTAGTGGGTTGAACAATTTGCACAGGCATCGAGAATTTAGAGATTTTTATATTTTTACCAAATTGAAATCGCTCTCCCAAATTCCTCAAAATCGAGCCAACATTTTTTTGGTTATCTAAAATATTTTTGATGAAACTTTATCAAAAAAAATGTCATGAATGGAAGTGCTGTCGAACTGAATTTTGAGTTACGTGCATAATGTTCAAAAAAATTCAAACTTGCCATTTAGTGGCATGAAAAGAATGTGGAATGTTTTTTTGGCCATTAAAACAAATTTACATTGATGTTTTAAAATTTTAAGTGCACTTTTGGCGCAGGTATTTTAAAATTTTTCCAGGAAAATTTTCCGAAAAAAAATACGAATTTGAACTCGAAATTACGAATTTTGGAAACTTGTGTTTTAATCGATATAAGTCACCAATATTTTATAGACAATTCGCGATTATAGGTGGTAAAGTTTATATTGGACAATTCCAAAACTGCATACCTAATCATCATACTTAACCGTCGAACAATTTTTTTGAAGTTTTTGCAACGCAAATGCAATATGGGTTGCATTGCATATGTTTTGCATTCGTTTGCTTCTGTCACAAAATTTCAATTGATGTTAAAAAAGGTAGACATGTCACTAAACTAAGGAAAATTGTCAGCAAACATATTTTACCTCAATTGTCATTTTGGTCATATTTTTTTGCATTTTTTTTTTTTTTTTTTTTTTTTTTTTTTTTTTTTTTTTTCTTTTTTTTTTTTTTTTTTTTTTTTTTTTTTTCTCGCAAAAATGGTTTTTTGTGACCGAATGCAAGTGTTTTAATCGATATAAGTCACCAATATTTTATAGACAATTCGCGATTATAGGTGGTAAAGTTTATATTGGACAATTCCAAAACTGCATACCTAATCATCATACTTAACCGTCGAACAATTTTTTGAAGTTTTGCAACCAAATGCAATATGGGTTGCATTGCATATGTTTGCATTCGTTTGCATTCTGTCACAAAATTTCAATTGATTTAAAAAGGTAGACATGTCACTAAACTAAGGAAAATTGTCAGCAAACATATTTTACCTCACTTTGTCATATTCGTTTGCATTTTGTCGCAAAAATTTTGTGACCGAATGCAAACGAATGCGACCAAATGCCACCACAATGGAAAAAATTGCAAAAGAGACGTCAATGTTGCAGAAAATGCTAATTTTTCGAGGTTTATCTTGCGACAGAATGAAACTTGAAAAAAAAATTTGCACGACGGGTATCTAATTTTAAAAAATAAGGCTCCTGAAAAGTTACATCCCTTTAAGACATAGGTACTTACCTAAATAAATTAGTTGACAGTGCCATGTTGATGTGTACAGTACCTTCACAGAAATAAGTACCTATACGTACTTACGCTTACTCGATGCGAAAGAAAAACCAAACTGGCCACGTTTTACAACACATCAGCAATGATTTAACATATTCGGAACCTCATGAATTGCAACACGAATAAATTATATTTAATAGATAAATATAAGGAACATGAAAATTTTCACGATCTCCTCATTATGAATTATCAGCTGACTGGCTAATTTCAGATAGCCAACGATCATCTCATATGAATTATTGGCTGATTGGTTGATTGCAAATGGGTACCGGGTGCTCGATTAATTATGGCTCCCCCCGATACTTTTTATGTCAAAAATCGTAAGTTGGCAATACTTCTTTAAATTAAACAAATCGAACGAAGTGTAGCCAACTTACGATTTTTGACCTAAAAAGTATCGGGGGGAGCCAGAATTAATCGAGCACCCGGTAGTTATTCGTAATTAAATTTTTTTAAAGAGTTTATTTGTTTGTAAGTAGGTATCAGTATTAGAAATGAGATGCGAACTCTGATTGAATTAATCAATAAAATACAGTTGATAGCGAAGTACTACATGAAAAAAAAGGGCGATGAAATTTTTAATTATGAGATGTACCTACTGTAATATAGTAATTACCTATCAAAATGATATCCGCCAAAAAATTCTCCAAAAAAGAATTAGTCCCCTCGCCTTTTAGAGGCAGTAGGTACAATAATGCAAACAATTTTTGGTTGACTTACGACAGTCAAAGGTACTTACCCTTTAGAAATAAAATGAAAAAGGATGAAATTTCAAAAGATTTTCCTTTGTTTTTGATCCGGGGACAATTTTTTTTTACCTAAATTACCTATTATGAAACTCATCAGCAGTTCATAGGATTACGAAGGTATATACAATAATGTAAAATACCAATTACGGATCATTTGTTTGAGGCGCTCTATGTAGCACCAGAATTGTACGCTCGGAGCGTTACACACATAATATTGTAGCCTGAAGTTTCATCAGCCAGAATACGAGGTGTATCAATGAAAAGTTCTAGGAATTTTGCTCTGGCTTCACTCATAATCATAATCCTTCACAGGACTACCCTTGGAGCTCAGCACCTTGATTCTGCCGTTTCCCCTCCACTTTGAAAGCCTCCTGGAGCCCCCC
>JAVBJF010001626.1:0-2500 GCA_033439095.1 Pseudococcus viburni
TTTTTTTTTTTTTTTTTTTTTTTTTTTTTTTTTTTTTTTTTTTTTTTTTTTTTTTTTTTTTTTTTTTTTTTTTTTTTTTTTTTTTTTTTTTTTTTTTTTTTTTTTTTTTTTTTTTTTTTTTTTTTTTTTTTTTTTTTTTTTTTTTTTTTTTTTTTTTTTTTTTTTTTTTTTTTTTTTTTTTTTTTTTTTTTTTTTTTTTTTTTTTTTTTTTTTTTTTTTTTTTTTTTTTTTTTTTTTTTTTTTTTTTTTTTTTTTTTTTTTTTTTTTTTTTTTTTTTTTTTTTTTTTTTTTTTTTTTTTTTTTTTTTTTTTTTTTTTTTTTTTTTTTTTTTTTTTTTTTTTTTTTTTTTTTTTTTTTTTTTTTTTTTTTTTTTTTTTTTTTTTTTTTTTTTTTTTTTTTTTTTTTTTTTTTTTTTTTTTTTTTTTTTTTTTTTTTTTTTTTTTTTTTTTTTTTTTTTTTTTTTTTTTTTTTTTTTTTTTTTTTTTTTTTTTTTTTTTTTTTTTTTTTTTTTTTTTTTTTTTTTTTTTTTTTTTTTTTTTTTTTTTTTTTTTTTTTTTTTTTTTTTTTTTTTTTTTTTTTTTTTTTTTTTTTTTTTTTTTTTTTTTTTTTTTTTTTTTTTTTTTTTTTTTTTTTTTTTTTTTTTTTTTTTTTTTTTTTTTTTTTTTTTTTTTTTTTTTTTTTTTTTTTTTTTTTTTTTTTTTTTTTTTTTTTTTTTTTTTTTTTTTTTTTTTTTTTTTTTTTTTTTTTTTTTTTTTTTTTTTTTTTTTTTTTTTTTTTTTTTTTTTTTTTTTTTTTTTTTTTTTTTTTTTTTTTTTATTTTTTTTTTTTTTCTTTTCTTATTTTTTAGTTTTTTTTTTTTTTTTTTTTTTTTTTTTTTTTTTTTTTTTTTTTTTTTTTTTTTTTTTGTTTTTTTTTTTTTTTTTTTTTTTTTTTTTTTTCTTTTTTTTTTTTTTTTGTATTTTTTTTTTTTTGCTTTTCTTATTTTTTAGTTTTTTTTTTTTTTTTTTTTTTTTTTTTTTTTTTTTTTTTTTTTTTTTTTTTTTTTTTGTTTTTTTTTTTTTTTTTTTTTTTTTGTTTTTTTTTTTTTTTTTTTTTTTTTTTTTTTTTTTTTTTTTTTTTTTTTTTTTTTTTTTTTTTTTTTTTTTTTTTTTTTTTTTTTTTTTTTTTTTTTTTTTTTTTTTTTTTTTTTTTTTTTTTTTTTTTTTTTTTTTTTTTTTTTTTTTTTTTTTTTTTTTTTTTTTTTTTTTTTTTTTTTTTTTTTTTTTTTTTTTTTTTTTTTTTTTTTTTTTTTTTTTTTTTTTTTTTTTTTTTTTTTTTTTTTTTTTTTTTTTTTTTTTTTTTTTTTTTTTTTTTTTTTTTTTTTTTTTTTTTTTTTTTTTTTTTTTTTTTTTTTTTTTTTTTTTTTTTTTTTTTTTTTTTTTTTTTTTTTTTTTTTTTTTTTTTTTTTTTTTTTTTTTTTTTTTTTTTTTTTTTTTTTTTTTTTTTTTTTTTTTTTTTTTTTTTTTTTTTTTTTTTTTTTTTTTTTTTTTTTTTTTTTTTTTTTTTTTTTTTTTTTTTTTTTTTTTTTTTTTTTTTTTTTTTTTTTTTTTTTTTTTTTTTTTTTTTTTTTTTTTTTTTTTTTTTTTTTTTTTTTTTTTTTTTTTTTTTTTTTTTTTTTTTTTTTTTTTTTTTTTTTTTTTTTTTTTTTTTTTTTTTTTTTTTTTTTTTTTTTTTTTTTTTTTTTTTTTTTTTTTTTTTTTTTTTTTTTTTTTTTTTTTTTTTTTTTTTTTTTTTTTTTTTTTTTTTTTTTTTTTTTTTTTTTTTTTTTTTTTTTTTTTTTTTTTTTTTTTTTTTTTTTTTTTTTTTTTTTTTTTTTTTTTTTTTTTTTTTTTTTTTTTTTTTTTTTTTTTTTTTTTTTTTTTTTTTTTTTTTTTTTTTTTTTTTTTTTTTTTTTTTTTTTTTTTTTTTTTTTTTTTTTTTTTTTTTTTTTTTTTTTTTTTTTTTTTTTTTTTTTTTTTTTTTTTTTTTTTTTTTTTTTTTTTTTTTTTTTTTTTTTTTTTTTTTTTTTTTTTTTTTTTTTTTTTTTTTTTTTTTTTTTTTTTTTTTTTTTTTTTTTTTTTTTTTTTTTTTTTTTTTTTTTTTTTTTTTTTTTTTTTTTTTTTTTTTTTTTTTTTTTTTTTTTTTTTTTTTTTTTTTTTTTTTTTTTTTTTTTTTTTTTTTTTTTTTTTTTTTTTTTTTTTTTTTTTTTTTTTTTTTTTTTTTTTTTTTTTTTTTTTTTTTTTTTTTTTTTTTTTTTTTTTTTTTTTTTTTTTTTTTTTTTTTTTTTTTTTTTTTTTTTTTTTTTTTTTTTTTTTTTTTTTTTTTTTTTTTTTTTTTTTTTTTTTTTTTTTTTTTTTTTTTTTTTTTTTTTTTTTTTTTTTTTTTTTTTTTTTTTTTTTTTTTTTTTTTTTTTTTTTTTTTTTTTTTTTTTTTTTTTTTTTTTTTTTTTTTTTTTTTTTTTTTTTTTTTTTTTTTTTTTTTT
>JAVBJF010001626.1:10000-11219 GCA_033439095.1 Pseudococcus viburni
TTCTCAAATAAAACAAATTTTTTTCGACAAGTTGAAGCAATTGTTACAACTATTTTTTCAACATTGCAAACAATTTTCATCATTTATGCAGGATTTCTCGGACAATTGAAGCAAAATCTTTACGAATTTTTTTCAATGGTTTTTCACACTTTTTTATCAATTTTAGGCAATTTTTCCACCTTTTTTAAACAACAATTTTTCGCAATTTTTTCAAAAACATTTTTACACAACTTTTAATCAAAATTAAACAAGCCCTTTCGACAATTTGAGCAACATTTTCACCCCCTGCCCCCAATTTTTCAACAAAAAAGACAATTTTTTACGGAAAAAATTTTCAAAATTTACACAATTTTTTTCACCCAAATTAAACAATTTTTTTATTTTTTTAAAAAAAATTGTTGGGGGGGAAAAAATCAGATTTGGCCTTTTTTTTCCCCCCAAAAGTTGCAATTTTTTTTTACGAAAGTTTCATTTTTTTTTGCTGGAAAAAAACACCCCAAAAATTGATAAAATTTAAGAAAATGCCCCAAAAAAAGAGGGCATTTTTGGAATCCTCCGTCGAGACGGAAACGAATGGTAAATTTACTTTTTTAAATTTTAGCTTTTTTTTCGAAAGTTGATTTTTTTTACGAAAGTTTCATTTTTTTCTGTGAAAAAGCACCATAAAATCTGAATAAAAAATTTAAAGAAAAAGCCAAAAAAAAGGGGCTTTTTGGAATCCCCCGTCGAGGGCGAATCGAAACAAATTTTGGGGGGTGTTTTTTTCACCTTTTAAAAAAATTTTGGGGGGCTTTTTTTTGCGCGGGGAAAGTTGCAGCCTTTTTTTTGAACTGAAAAATCAGCCCTTTCCCCCAGGAAAAAAAACTCACCACAACCCCTTTAAATTAAAAAACGACCAAAAATTGCAAAAAACGAGGGATTTTCGGAAAAAATCTCGTCGGAAAACGGGAAAAGGGGAAAGGTTTTTATTTACTTTTTTTTTTTTGAGCTTTTTTTGCCCAAAAAAATTTCCCCTTTTTTTTCCCAAAAAAAAAAAGGGCCCTAAATCGTCAACAAAAAGGGTCGGGGAACAAAAAGGTCGCCCGGAAATTTGGAATCAGCGCCCCCGAAATTTTGTCGAAAAAGACCCCAAAAAACTCGAATTTTTTAAAAAACATCCCAAATTTTCGGGAAAAAACCAAAGAATAACCCCCTTTGGGTTTTTTTTGGATTTTGAGGG
>JAVBJF010001627.1:0-11214 GCA_033439095.1 Pseudococcus viburni
CCCCAAAAACCATGAAAATGCGTTTGCAGATGTGGTAAACCGCGGATAAAATTTATCCACATATTTCACCACAAGAAAAAGTTGGGGGGGGTGTTTTCAGCCTGTCGTAAAACTGGATAAAATTTATCCACATGTTTCACCATATGAGAAAAACGTGTTTCCAGTGGGTAAAAAACGTGGATAAAAATTTATCTACATCTTTCACCTCATAGAAAAAGTGTTCCAGTTGTGGTAAATCCATGGATGAAAAATTAAACACATATTTCCCCGTATGGAAAAAGTGTTTCCAGTGCTGGTAAAAACGTGGGTAAAATTTATCCACATATTTCACCACTAGGGAAAAGTGTTTCCATTTGTGGTAATACAGTGGATAAAATTTAACCATATATTTCACCCCAAGGAAAAAGTGTTTCCAGTGGTGGTAAAACTGTGGATAAATTTTATCCACATATTTCACCACAAGAAAAAAGTGTTTTCAGTGTCGGGATAAAATTTATCCACATGTTTCACCATATGAGAAACGCGTTTCCAGTGGTGGTAAAAACGTGGATAAAATTTATCTACATCTTTCACCTCATAGAAAAAGTGTTTCCAGTTGTGGTAAATCCATGGATGAAAAAATAAACACATATTTCACCGCATGGAAAAAAGGTTTCCAGTGGTGGTAAAAACGTGGGTAAAATTTATCCACATATTTCACGTCATGCCCCAAAAGATGGTTAGAGGTTTGGCTCCCTTGCTAAAAAAATTTGTAAACATGCGTTTTGTAGGTATTGCGGTGTAGATTGAAAACTACTGAACTAATTTTACTCAATAATTAAAATCTGAGGAGGGAGAAGCAAATACCCATTTTGGGGGGCTTTGATCCACCGTAGGGGTATAGAAACAGGTTTGTGTTGGTTGGGTGATTATATTGTGCCCAGGACTTGGTCTTAGATCATTTTCAGCAAAAAAGGCTTGTAATGTCATTTTTCGCCGGGTTACGTCCTCCTATCGATTGTTTAGCTCGTTTGAATACCATACCGGTACCACTTATTTGTAAGGGAAGGGGATCAAAAATTTTCTAAAACCAATTTTCATGAAATGGTAAGTAGTTAAAATGAGTTTGGCACAAAAATTTTAAATTTTAGTAATTTCGCTGTATTTTTAAATTTTTTTAAATTTTGGAATTTTGGGGGCTTACAGGCACGTGTTAATATTAACTTTGGGGGGCCAAAAATTTCAAGGAATTATTTTCTCATAAAAAGGAACAACTTTGAGGGGGGGTACGAGAAAAATTCGAAAAAAATGTTTTCATCAAGTATAAATAAGGACCACCCTACCCTCCACCTCCCTCTCTTGATAAACCTAAGGTACACAGAGGGTGGGATGGGCTGTTTGTATGTAAATCCTAACAAAATTGAAAAAAAAATAAAAAAGGTATGTGTGGTGCTTGATACTTATTAGTTTTTACAGCACATAGTGCAGTAAGTACAGTAGAGTAGGTAGAGTAGGCTGCCTATTACCCACCGGTTTAGGGATAGTTCGAATGGGTTCTTCAATAATGTATAAAGATTCCGGTTTCAAATCTAATCGCAGTCTTGCTTCAATTTTGTCAACGGCTTTTTCAACAGAGCTGTATGGTAACATATTTACATCGGCTTTTGATGGATGAGTATCTGTAAAAAAAAAAATCGTTGCGACTGCTTTAAGTGGAGTGAAGAATGAACGACAACGAACTACCTAATATGAAAGGGCAGTAGAGACTACAGAAGTGTGATTATTCTTTCTTCCTTCCTTCCTTCCTTCCTTCCTTTCTCTCTTTCTCCACCAACATCAGACAAATATTTTTGTAGGTATCAAAGAGAGTAACTAGCCAAGTATACCTCTATTATTCTCATAGGTGGAGATGGGGGGCATGGGGGCTTGAGCCCCCCAAATGTTGAATTAGCCCCCCCCCCAATCATTTTCGTGCATATGTTTCACTCAAAAAAAATTCGCCAATACCTAATTTTCAAGGGATAAACTATCAATATTTGACGAATTTCCTATTTTTTTTTCAAGCTACTAAATTTATATCCACATTCACGTTAGATGACTGGTGACACCGAATGATATCAAACCATCTAAGTTTTCTAATACGAGACACCATCAATGAAACGCAATGATTTTAGTGATTTGGAGATCATGAATATAGGTCTAGGGCAACCAAATTTGGAAAAATTCACTCTCTCAAATTTTGGAAAACAATCCAGGAGGTTTTCCGGGACCCGGGACATTTTTTCAAAGTTATTCGTAGATAGAGTAAGTAGAGCGTAAAAAACGATGGGGTATTTTGCTTTTGTGTCGAAAAATTATCTCATTTTTGAGAAAATTTTATTGTAAATAGGCAAATTTGCTGAATTTTTGAGAATTTTGTTCAAAAAGTCTGTAAATTTTGTAAGTCGCTTAAAATGGTACATTTTGTATAGGAAAATTTCTAAAAATGAGCCAATTTACAACGAAATTTGGCAACTTTTTGAAAAAGTTTTCTGCAAACTTGAACAAAAAGGCACGAATTTAAAACTGAATTTCGTATCGAAATTTCTACACCAAAGAAATGGAATTTTTTCAAGCAATGAATTATTAAAAAACAAGTTATTTTCTTTCTGAAAATCAACAATTTTTCAAATCTTTGCCCTCGCTTCGCTCGGGCATATGAAGATTTCAATGAATGCCTATATTTATTAAGAATGAAGGGTTGTGGATTGATAGATTAGGTAAGTAGGTGAGTAAGTACCGATCAAATTGAATTCCGTGGTAGCGATGACTGATGCGCCGATTTCCTGTTTAACGTAAATACTCAGATCTACATTTTCGTACAATGTTGCTTTGATTAAATCGCTCATTTTATCGTCATCAAATTGATAGAGAATTCTTCGGTTTATATTCGTACTTGTACCCAACATCTGTGGAAATATGCGCACACGGTGTAAACGTACTTAGGTAGGTCTAGGTAATAGGTACATATATGTACTATATATTAGGGTGGATCGAAAAAAAAAAACATATCTTGGATTTTGACCAAATTTTGGTGGGGTGGTTTACTTTGAGTGAGAGACTTCATTCTTCATAAAAAAAATTTGAGTCTCCGAGGGATAGGGGGAGGGAAGCAGGAGGTGCTTGAAAAAACACAGTTTTTTACGTTTTTTAGCCAATCAAAATTGTGTGAGAAGCTTTCGTAGGACTTGAAAGATATGCGATTTGAATTTCTACATCTCCCTAAACCATCGCCATTCTTCCCTGATCAAAACTCTGACTGCTACCAAGGGGTTGAAAAGTTCCACATTGCAATATTTCAATATATGAAATTATCACCAAGCTGGAATGATTTTTTTTTCATCGAATAAGTAAACAAAAAAATTTTTCAACCACTGAAATTATATTTCGAAAATTTTGTATGCCAGTGCAGCCAGTAACAAATTGTGACATGCTACACTATGGAGTTTACGTTGACCTCGAATTATTTATTTTTTATCGTTTGAAAAATACACGATAATTTGATTTTCAATCATCAGAAATAAAAAATTTTCTACGTCAGTGCAGCTAGTTGCTAATTATGATGTTCCGATGTCTTCAAATTCGAAACGTACAAAAAATAATGGATTCGAGTTCATAATATCAGAATATCACAATTAGCAACTGGCTGCACTGACGTACAAAATTTTCACTGAAAAATTTTAAATTTTTTATTTCTGATGATTGAAAACAAAATTTTTGTGTATTTTTCAAACGATAAAAAAATTAATTCGAGGTCAACGTTAACTCCATAGTGTAAGCATGTCACGATTTGTAACTGGCTGCACTGACATACAGAATTTTCGAAACAATGTTCGTCATACTTATATGTAGGTACTTTTAGTGATTGAAAAAAAAACATACATAATATTTTCAGACGAAAAAATAATCAATTCAAAGTCGATATAAATTCCGTATTTTGGTATTTTATCATTTCCTGTTGGCTGCACTGGTGTACAAAATTATCAATTTTTTTCAAAATTCACTTTCAGTAGTTGAAAAAAATTTTTGTTCACTTACTCGATGATAAAAAATCATTCCAACTTAGTGATAATTTCATACCTATTATTGAAATATTGCAATCTGCAACTTTTCAAACCCCCGGGTAGCAGTCAGAGTTTTGATCGGAGAAGGATGGCGATGGTTTAGGGAGATGTAGAAACTCCAATCGCATCTTTCAAGTCCTACGAAGGCTTCTCACACAATTTTGATTGGCTAAAAAACGTAAAAAACCGTGTTTTTTTCAAAAGGAAGTGCACTTTGGGCACCTCCTGCTCCCCTCCCCTTGTCCCTCGGGGGCTTAAAACTTTTTTGTGAAGTCTCTCACTCAAAGTAAACCACCCCACCAAATTTGGTCAAAATCCAAGATATGTTTTTTTTTTCGATCCACCCTAGTGATCTACTTACTTTTTCAGGGTGTTGATTATCGGGTAGGTGCGAAACGCAGCTGGTTTTGGTTTTTAAAATCGTTTTCGGGTCGACGACCTCGTAAGTAACGGAACATAGGCCGCATATATCGCTTTCTTCCGCGTGAACGTGTTGCTTTTGAAACTGAAACAATTCAACATGTATCTAGAACATTAAAGATGATACCTACGTAGATAATCACATCCTTTTTATGGGCCCCCTTTTTTCAGACCATTTCTTAAGCTATCTGCATTAGGTACACGGATAAACTTGAGCGTGGATCTGAAGTGACATTTTTAAATAAAGGCGAGGGATGAATTTTTTTCGTTTTTGGGGTCAAAATGGAAGAAAAATTCTGAGAGGGCAAACATTTTTGGGAAAATTTTGAAAAAACGGAACTTTGGCCTAAAAGTGAATTTTTTGCTTATTTTTTTTTTGTTATTTACAATTTTTTTGAAGGCGTTGCGGACCTTTGTTACTTACTTTTTGCACCCCTTCTCGCCGAACCTGCTTACCAGTTGGTTTTTAGTACTTGTTTCTTCTTTTCTCGCCATTAGGTATAATGGAAACAGTAGATAAACAAGCTAGGCGCAAGTTCAACTACCAAGTTTGCGTATGCTTTTTCTCACTTAAAAAAAATACCAATACCTAATTACCTGCCTACATGCACCGGTAACAATACCGACGCGAAGTTTTGCGCAGTGCGAGATTTTTAGGTAAGTAAGTACCTACACTTACTTGTAGTATGCTGGCAATAGATTTCTTTGTGTTTCTCAACGATACGTCTTCTTCGGGATTCAGGTACACATTTACAATTTTGAAATGTCTCCAATGTACGAGAAACGGGTCGTTTTTTAAGCCATCCAACGATTTGACTGGTTGTTGCGCGAAATTCCATGTCGAATTTTCTCGATAGTCAATCAGCGTTAATTTCAACGAGTCTACCTGCGACGAATTGAAAGGAAATTAGAGAAAGAAAGCAAAAGTTTAGTATACCTATTTCCGTTAGTTTAACATTCACATACGTGAAGGTACATGCAAATACGTGATACATTCAACGTGGAAAAAGTTTAGGCGAGGACATTTCAGTCTAAAGATTGCCTACCTACATATGTGAAAGGGTATAGCAGCATAAGTATGGTGTTTTGGCCGTGGAAAGGGATTTTGATGAAACCTACCCCAAAAGTTGAGTCATGATGAGAAAAAATTCTGAAAAAATGTTTGGACCTCCAGAGCAAGGATTTTCGGGAGGAGGGGCAAAATGTGTTTTTTAAACCTTATTTTTTCGTTTTTCGCCAAATGTAGATAAAGAACTTGATATATCCTTTGAAGAAACTGATAGAATTTAATTACGTCCGCCAACTAAAAGACAAAAATGTTGAATTTTCAACAAAAAAAAACACCTCATCAGCCTAATCGTTTACCTACGTGAACATAACATTACAAGTTGATTACATGCCTACAGTTCTATTGAAATTGGGCTATATGTATTAATTTCTTTGTATATTAAACACGACACATCAAAAAATTGAGATTAATATATAATGAAAATTAAAAATACTATACAAATGTAAGGTATACATAGTTGAATCTCATAAAGCAAACATTGATCAAAGTACTTTTTTCAAATAATTTGGCTGTTTGCAAATATAATCTCCGACTTTTATCAAATGCTTGATTGATATTATGTTAGATCCTTTTATCAAAATGTTATTGAGGTCGTTTGCTTGCTGGTTGGTTTTTAAAGGTAGAACATGCTCCACTTTTGTTAATTCTTCTCTGTGAAACAAAATCTTCAATTATTGATCAACATGTAGCTGCTTTAACATTACATAAAATTCATCTCACTCATCTGCTGATATAAAAAAAAAATTGGACAGAACCATAAATTGAGGTACTTTTATTATCTTTAATGTGAATTTGAATAGTATAGTTGTTTGACCTCGTATCCTTATATAATTCCGAGGTAAATAAATTACTATTAATTTCAGCTAGAAGATAAACTTCAATTTTTTCAGATGGTATAAAGGTGATTTTATTGGATTCATCTTGATTTAACTGTTCTCTAAACGTCTTTACTACATTTTTCAATTCAAACTTGAGTGCACCACATGTCATTGATAGGGCTGCTGCTTCAGGAGTTTGAGAATAAGTTTCCATTTTTAGTGCTTGAACACCCCTCGTCAAGCTCATGAAATTACTAATTTCCGCGACAAAATTTTTTGCACCATGAATGCAGTTGGTTATTATTCCGTTATAACTTTCAAATGGAAATGCTGAATTAGCCCACAATGGGCCCCATAGTCTAACAGTAATTGATAAATGCAATAACTGATGTACATTGTAGGAATGTAGGTACATTCGCGATCCCCATATATTGATTTGATTTGAATTGCTTCACAAATTTGAGGAGAAGGCACTCTGCTGTGGGTAAATCTGTGTCTATATTGATATTTCTTTTCAATAAATTAAAGATGGAAATTACTTAAAGCATCCAGTTCTGATCCGGTAATACTTGATGCAACGTAGGTAACGAAAAATATAAAATCCAATTTAGGAATTCAGAACCTTTGAAAATCTTATATCGTGCAAGGTCCCTAGGTGGTCTAGTAATTTTATTGGGAGGCTTGATATTTTTTAAAAATTGAGCAATTGTGTTTAATCATGGTGTACTGATATACCTATCTACCCAAATTCTCAATACTTGTTATACCACACCTAACAGTACAGAATGTAAATACTCTGGAAAAACAAATGTGCTAATGTCGATCAAAGGTAGTTCTACAACTGGTGGAAGTCCTTTAACCCCTTCAACATGTTTTAATTTTTGTTTCTGAACTTCGTCTGCTTGGCTTTTCATTCGTTCTGCAGTCCTCAATTGACCAGAGTTAGTACTGAGGTATCTACTAACATTTTTTTTCCTTCCATGGCTGCACATGGTTCAGTTTGTACTTCACATATGTTACAACCAAAATTACATTTTGAAGACATGCACAGGGCTGTTGCATCAGCTACAATCATAGGAGCTAAGATTTCAGAAGTTTCCATTTTATCCGATGATTTGTTCTTCCAAGTAATTCCAGAATTGTAACAATACTTCAATTTTTTACAGAACTGTTTCAAAAACGTACTCATATTTGGTTTATTCTTGCTATCGCACCAAAATCCTAAAACAATCATATGGACTTCTCTTAAATGCTCAGGTAATTCGATAATCATGGCCAATAATGGCCAACAGTGTGTGGTTGAGCTTTTACTCACATCAATGTTGAATCATAATCACCTCGTTCCATATTTACACGCTGATATTCTGATCCATCTGTTGATTCCTCTCAAGTTTTGTGTTTTGAGTACATCATTGTACTCGTTAAACACTTTTTTGGTTAGTTTTTGGTGCAACAGTTTTAAACGGCCAATCGCCAGGCCGTAATTACTTGAGAGATTTGGTGGATACTGCCTCCGCGGCCACAGAATCTCGTATTCATTTTCAACAAATCATAAATTTGCGTAAAACTGCTAAAGAGCTCATTCCTCTTCTTTGATTTTTGATACCGGCAGTTTGACAATGCCCAACAATTTGAGACTGCATAGTTTGTGTATTGCTTCAGCTGGCAATAATTGGAAATATGTTGCTCGCTCATTCGACTCACACAAATGCTGTCAAACCAGCATCCAGCCAAATTTTGTTGCGTTTGAGTACAGTCCCTTCCCTTGTTGACTGTGATTTTTTCTTTGATTATATCGTAGTAATAGTCTATGGTATTTTTTCTTGTAGTTCTTTTACTGGTAAATGCTCATCGATGCAGATTTGTTGTATGATGTGTAACGGATACTTCACATACACCAAATTTTGTAAAGGCGGGTACTTATCGAGATCCTGGCTGTGTGCTTCCAGTGCGGATAGGATACCTTCGATTTCGTATTACGTATTATTAAAGCTCTGCAGATTGTTTGTGGCGGGTGGTACCTGATCCAACTTACCATACAGTGCTGCAACAATTTTGTCGGGGTGACTATACGGTTTTTTCAGGTTTGTGATCGCTTTGTCGTAGTTTTCTCTGCTCAACGCGCATGACAAGATTATTTTCAGCAGGCCATCGGTTACGGATTCACACAGCTGCAGTAGCTTTTCCTCCTTAGATATCGGCAGCGCATTGTACTTCATCTCCAACTCTGTTATGAAGTTCATGAACGTCATAACGTCACCGTCGAAGGGAGTAATTTTGATTTCTGTTACATATTTTCTTCACTAGTTGATTTGCATGTATGTACTTATATCGGTTCTTTTTTCTCTGTTTCAGGTGTCTGTGGAAGACGTCTCACTGCTTTAACTACGAGCTGCTTCGCTTTTCCAAGGATTGGTATAGCAGTGGTGAAATCTTATAGGTATGTGCGATTTGTATTCGGCCAGAGCGCTTCCAGCTGGGGGATTGTGACTTTGAGATCATCGATTCTATCTACCAGCTGGTCTATGTCAATTGGTGTTGCTGCAAGAGCAGCTTCGATTGCGGTAACGGTTCCCATGGCTGTGTTAACCCACATTGTAAATTCAGCTGCAGCTCTATCAGATGCCATTTTTTGGCGCGATTTTTCACGTGCATGTTAATGGTTACATTAAGCGATTTGGGTGTATATTTCCATATGCGGATGTGATTTAGTGTCTTCGTGCTCTTTCGAACGCAAAGACACCGTTATTTCAGCAATTTCTACAATTTTTCAGCGCGGAAAATTTCTCATTCAATTTTCCGGGTCAAGTGTCGGACGATGAATAACAAACTTTTCCGGTGTATGATTTTTCAGCGAATATTTGTGCGGTCGCATGATAGCAATTTAAGCGGTTGTGTAAGTGGAAAGTTACTGTTTTTTAAGCATAGCGGACTCGTTTCAGTTTAACCGACGCGCATGTAATGGTTAACGAACGACGAACATCACTTACTTATGTGATTTTTCAGTTTTCCGGTTCGAATTATCATGGATTTTAGTCTCTACTACCATGTTACACTGAACTTTGGAATAAGTGAATCCGGACATTCACTTGAAACTTTATTTGAACGGAAAATCGTGATTGCAACAGCGGTTAACGTATATTAGCGGATTGACGGTTACAAACTTAAACTTCTAATGGTTGCGAGACCAAGCTAGTCTCCTATTGTACAAGACCGGCCCTCGCGGGTAACGCAGTGCCGGGACAAGCGTTCCAAGTGGATACCTACACCTAATATTTGCCTACATTGCGTAGCTACAAATATATTGCGGCTAAAGGTGTGGATGGGAGTACTTTATCAGCACGCGTTTGTTGAAGATTATGAAGAATGTAGGTACCTATACCTATATGTATTGGCGCAGTCGGTACAGATAGCGTAGCGTAGACAGAAATATAGATAGGTAGGCAGACGTAGATATGTACTTATTGATCTAGACTCACCCGCAGTTGAAGCAGTTTTTCCAAGTGGTCGTTTGGATTCTGCCAAACGGTAGAAAGTAGTACGTTTCCGAACAGTCGAAAGGAGAGATCGCTAACGGAATTGGTCTTGTTGACTTCGTTGAGTCGTACAGTACTCTCGAAAGTGTACACTCGGTCGACGGCAGCGTCAGCGAATAAGTCCGACGAAGCGCTGTTCCAAGTCGAACTGGAACTGGAGTCGGCGACCGTGTTCGCTGGCGGCGGAAACAACAGCAACAGCACCAGAAGCGACAGCAACCACAAAGACGGCACTGTTGAAAAATATGTGATCAATATTCGAACATTGGTTAGCATGTTTTTGCAGTCATCAATAGGGTGGATCGAAAAAAAAAAACATATCTTGGATTTTGACCAAATTTGGTGAGGTGGTTTACTTTGAGTGGGTGACTTCACAAAAAAATGTTGAGCCCCCGAGGGGCAAGCGTAGGGGAGCAGGACTGCAGGAGGTGCTCAAAGTGCATTTCTTTTGAAAAAAACACAGTTTTTAACGTTTCTTAGCCAACCAAAATTGTGTTTCAATTTTTTTATCGTTTGAAAAATACGAGGGTCGTTTCATAAGTAACTACACACCTCTTATAACTCGAAAATGAAAAAAGATAGAAAGCTCAAATAAAAAACAATTTGTTCGTTAGGAATATCTCTATTTGTTAACACAACCCCCGTTCAAATCCGAAGTTTTGTTCCAAAGTTATACCAATTTTTAGATTTTTGTGTGGTACCAACTGTCGTCCAATTTTTGACAATAATGATTCAATGGCACAACGTAACTCATCATCACTCATGAATTTTTTCCACCTAAATTGTGTATTATCCCCGAAAATAGGTGAAAATCAGATGCGGCGAGGTCAAATGAATACAAAGGATGTGAGAAAACATCTCATTTGAATGAGTTGAGTAGAATGTTGATCAAGGAAGCAACTTGAAGACGTGCGTTATTGTGAATGCTTCATCCCTTGTGAATCTTTTTCTTCCAGAATCGAGTTTTATTGCCAAAAATGGATAAAATTCGAATGCAGCGAGGTTAGAGGAACACCCGGAGAGGGTTTGGGGAAACATACCACAAAAATGAGTTGAGAAGAATGAGGAAGCAGTGTGATGACATGCGTTATCATGAATGCGTCCTTAGCTCCTTACTCAACATTCTACTCAACTCATTCAAATGAGATGTTTTCTCACATCCTTTGTATTCCTTGACCCCGCCGCATCTGATTTTCACCTATTTTCGGGGATAAAACACAAATTAGGTGGAAAAAATTCATGAGTGATGATAAGTTGCGTTGTGCCATTGAATCATTATTGTCAAAATT
>JAVBJF010001628.1:0-11208 GCA_033439095.1 Pseudococcus viburni
TTGTACACTCATTGTAACGTATTGAGTCCCATACATACTTCTCTAGCAACTCATTGGCACCAAGAATCAGTTTTCAAAAAAAAAATTTCTCCATCCCTCTGCTCACCATGAGGCATTTACAAAAGTGGGGGAACTTTGATCGCTAAAATATACAATTTTTTTACTTTTATAAATGCCGCGAAATCGGCGTAGGACGCCGGATACTCGAAAATATAATATACATTGAATGAGGTCATCCTGGAAGTTGCTGAAGATCGACTGTCGATCAGAGCTGCGGCCAAGAAATTCAAAATTTTTGAATGAGACAATGAATAATAAGTACCATGGAATTCATCACACCAGAATGAAATTTCTAAAAAAAAAAGTGCTTGAAATTCCCTACAAAACGAGTTTACGAAGGGGGGGGGGAGGGTGATGTGCCGAAAAAGTGCTTAAAATTTCCTTTAAAACGAGTATACGCGAGGGGGTCTTTTTGGGCAAATCTAAAGCAAGAAAAATTGTATTGAAATGGCAAGAAATCCCAGAAAACAGCAAAAATTTTCATTTTTCACATCCATGTATTGCATAGGAAGGTTGACAGCCACTTGAACACAACTTTGCTTGAACTTTGAGCTTTTTTTCTCCTTTTGAAAACGTATGTTTTTTCTTCAATGATGTAATTTTATTTTTTAACGATATCTCTGTGATTTCGAGATGAAATTTCGATTTTTTTTGAATAAATTTTATATGTAATATGTTCTATTACATTAGTACCTAGTTTATCAGACGTAATTTTGGGGTTTCCCCACTGAAATCCACGTTTTTTTGGGGGGCGATCAAAGTTACCCCATTTTTTTTTTTGGAGGACCTGTTTTTGGAATTTTCTGTAGTGGCAACACTGGATCCGATCGAGACGCGGTTTGCGCCATTCGATTCAGAATCCATTCAAGTTTACTTAGAATTTTTTTTTCCCCGCCAGCCCCCCTCCCCTCCCCTCCACAGCAAAAAAACTAAAAAAAATAGCCATTTTTTGATCAATGTTACCCCAGTTTACCGGTAGTTGCGACAATTTTCTACAATATTCATATTTATGATACAGTTTAACGAAATTATATCATCAAGTCAACGATCATAATATAAAATTTCAAAAACCTCGAAATCGAGTCCAAAGAAATTTGTTTGGTCATTTAGAATAATGTTTGCTGAAATTTTTCGAATGATTTTCATGGCATGGCAGTGCTTTCAACTACCCGTCGTGCAAAGGGTGTCAAAATTTTGCCAAAACGTTGCCACAGATATGTCATTTTGGTGTCACTGTTTTTCAACCAATCAGAGTAGAGAAGACTCCGCCTACTTTTCAGTTCTGAGAGCAACATGGAACAGCAATTGTCATTACTGTGTCAAAATTTTGCCAAATTTCTGTCAGCACTTTTTTAACCGAATTTTGACATAATTGTGGCACATTGTTGACATACTTCCAATGACAGCAGTATGGTATGATTTTGACATGGTAATGGCATACCTTGATAACACAATTTTGGCAACAATATGGCACTTGAATGGCAAAATTTATTCGACCTTCGTACTTTGGGTATTTATTTTTTTAAATTATTTATCAATAGAAATATTTTTTGGGAGGGAGTATTCAAAAAAATAATTGAACCACCTAGGGTATTTTTTAAAACAATTAATTTGACCTGTGTAATTTGTACTTAAATTTAAAAAAATATATCAAAATAATGGAACGAATTTTAATTAATGGAACTGGTATTCAAAAAAATCGATTTGACCTGGGTTATTTAAAAAAATTATTCAACAGGAGGTCTTATTTTTTTTTTAAAATGAAAATTTTAAAAATTATTAATTGATGGAATTGATAACACAGGTCGACATTTTTGAACTTTTGAAGTGCTGTTTAAAGTTTAATGAATGGTTTTTGTAGTATTGTTCACGCTGATCACAAAAAAAGCAGTGAAAATATTCCTTCATTTAAAAATTTTTCTCAATTTGAATTTTTTGTACTTTTTTTTGATGACTTTTGACACTTACAGTCGATTTTATGAGAAAAGAAGTGTTTTTATGAAAAAAAATGAATTAAACGCAAATTGTAGAGCGTAAAATTTTCTATCTGTAATGACTGATTAGTTTTTTTCTTAGGAGGCTTAGCTTTTGAGATATTTTAGTACAAAGTTCAACTTTTTTTAAAAATTGGAAATACCTATCTCAAAAAACTGAGCCCCCAAAAAAAAAACGAATTATACTCCACATAAGAAATTTTTACGCTCTACAATTTACGTTCTATTCGTATTTTTTTTTGGAGACTCGATTTCTGGGAAAACTGATTCTTTGTAATGAACCGCATTTTCAATATTTCTCATATTGAACAATGAAAATATCAAAGGGCGGCAATTCGACAATTTTCTTTCTATGTACCTACTCAGTTGATTCTGATTGGTTTTCTGACCTACTTTTTAGTGCAGAGTTCGAATATGTTTTCAGTTTTACCCCATCACATGAGGATTTTTTATACCTAATTGAATTTTTTTTTAAAAATTTGTTTTCCTTTTTTTTATGTAAATTTTGACCATCAAAGTCGATATTCAGAAATAGTTTTTAAAAATTTGATAAAAATTGCAAACACACTTGTATTGTGTATTGTAGAAGTGCAAATCATTATTAAAATTAAATACTATCCAAACTGACTAATACATTGTCATAGTCTGATAGCCGTGTGGCATAGGTTAGGTAGTTAGGTAGATAGGATTTTAGGGTCCTAGGTTCGAATCCCCTCCACATACGTTAGGAATTTTAGTTGTAAATTATGGGTTATCTGTGTTGTGATTCTGGAAAGAATGATGAAAATCATAGAAAATCGGCGATCCACGGCTCCTAACCTATTTTATTCATTGAATGCGGATAAATTCAGGTTTTAATAACAAGGTAATGCCGCTACTGTCGCTACACATGTGTAACGTTTTCTTAAATGTTAACATTGTACCAACACGTGTTTTTTACATGCCTAGCATATGGCTAGGACTACGCCAAAAGAATGCCATTTCGCTGCCACAGAGTCAAAACGCTGCCATACACACTAACGCTAAACTGGTTTTTTGGCAAGATTTTGACACTAAATTGACAATGTTCCTGCTCCGCGCTGATTGGTTGAAATTTGCCATTTTCGTGTCATTTTACGTGCCATTTTTCTCAGTCAAAAACTTGCCACATGACACGAAAATGACACTCGTTTTGCACGACGGGTACACTTTGACTTACGTAATTTTCGTGAAATTCAAGATGCTCATTAGGTAACTTGCAAAATAAAACAAAAAAGTTTTTTGTCCATTGAAATAAACTCAAATTAATTTTTTCTAAAATTTTTTGCAGCAGTGTTGCCACCTGAAGTTTTTTATAAATTGTGTGGTCAAAATGCAGTTGACAACCTGCTATAAGAATTGAAAATAAGCGAACAGTTGAGACGTACTGAAGCGAATGATCTTTATTCCATAACGGCAGTATTGAAACCATTTAACTTTTGAAAGGACCAACTTAAGCTAAATGGATACATCGATAGCAGTCGATGTATCGCGGTTCGGGTGAGAGATGTTCATAAGAGGGGGGAAAGACAAAAGAAGAGAAATCGGTCAGTTTAGGAATGTGATGTAACCGGATGTGCATGTGTAGAAATTCTGAGAAAAAGGTTAGTTTTAGAGAGGTGAGGGAAACAGACAGGGAACATACGATTCTCAAACGAACAAGAATTTTTTGAAAAATTTCATCAAAAATTATTCAAGGTGATCAAACAAAAAAATTTTGTCTCGATTTTGAGTTTTTTGAGTGAGTATAATTGCAATTTGGTGAAAATCAAAAAAATCGTAAAATTCCCGATTTGCAACTTTTCAGCTCTCTTTGGAGTGCAACAAGTGGTATCCAGTTTCGAGGTTAATGGGTCAGAGCGGTGTAGAAACTCGAAACACAGCTTTTTGGGAGAGTGATATTACCCGAAAGTGGTAAAAAACTTTTTTTCAAAAATTGCCTCACTTTTAGACTACTAGCTCCGACCTTTTTTGAGCTTGGAGGGCTCAAATTTTTTCGGAGATCTTCCACTCAAAGTGAACTACCTCACCAATTTTCGTCAAAATCCTAGATATGTTTTATTTTTGATCCCCTAATACTTTAACAAGATCGATAATTTTTACTTTCTCGGACTTGAAAATACCATTTTTTATTTTGAAATAACGTGAAAATATAAATTAAAATAAAATAGTGCGCGAGCGCGTGGGGAAGATGGATTTGAAAATCAACGTTTTAAATTTTTTTTAAATGAAATTTGATTTTTTATGCCAGAAGAAAGCCAAGCCAAAAAAAACGTCAACTGCCTACAAATATGCAGATGTTGAAATGGTTGCTTTCGAACGAAAAACGACAAAGGATCTTTTGTTTTTTTTTATTCGTTTTAATTATGATTCGTTGAAGCGTGGATCGGAAAAATTGACTTTGTAATTATGTTTTTCTTGAGTACTATTGTCGCGGTATATTGTTGTAAAAAATGCAAATGAACGGTATCGATTGAATTCTCTACGTAAATTTTTATACCGAACGCCTACGAACCAGTTGGGTCTTCGTAAATGGCCCAAAAACGAAAGGCGAAAAAACCGACGTTTCTAACTTAATTTTAAAGTATTATTTTTAGCATCGCCTTGATCGAGTGAAAATTTAGGGTTCGAAAAATTGTATATGAGTTTACAATGAACTTTATTACGAATACATAATTAAATGAACATAGTCTGGTCTGGCCTATCGATAAACTGGACGAAAATGTTATCCACATGTAAACAAATCATATCAATTCCAATATTTTCGCATTGTATTTTAAAATAAATTCACACGTACGAATAATACAGAGAAGAAGTAACTTTCTGATTCGGTATTATTATAAACGTATTTTGTGTACAAGTTTTCAACGTATATGTGCGTAGAATATCTCAAAGATATAAATAATATAGGAGAAAAAACGCGTATCCCTGTTGCAGATTACACGAATAACCATAAGGCATTTGTGCTGGAATAAAAATTTAATAAAAAACGTTCGATAGAGAGATACCGACAAGTGTTTTTTTCGCCAGCGACGTATTAACTTGAACAAGGATGTATCGTATCACAAGTGATTGGACTCCGGAGTTGATTTTTTCCCTTCCGAAGTTTTTATTTGTTTAAATGATATGAAAAATGTCGTTCATTGAAGGGCAATATTTGATGGAAACTCCGCGAATTTGAAAGTTTTATCGTCGAGTGTTTACTAGCGGATGTTTTTCTTTTCATTTTCATCAAGCGGTGAAATTTTTCGAAAATTGTGAGTACCCACATTTTACAATAATTATATTTGCATGTGGCGGAAGACTTTATTAAAACTATTTCGAAGTGTATTGCCCTTTTGAAAGAAAAGTTGATAACGTTTGTTCGAGTTCGTTAATGATAGTGATTTAAAAAAAATGGTCAGGTATAAAATGATCATAGTGGAGCATTTTCATCTCAATAGCTGTAAAACTGAACCTCTTGTGTGACAACCTGACGAATGAAATAAAAATGAAACGAGGTACGTAAGTTTCATTTAATATGTAATAAATTGAAACGATAATGAATAGAGCGAGCGTTAAGCATAATTCCATCCTGTAGGTAGAGATTCCCAAAATTCGAATCGATTTTTGAGTAATTTATTTTCCATAACCACCGAATCGTTTTTTATGTGCAAATACTCGATATCATTGGTTCTCACTGGGTTCCATATTTTTTCTCCGGAAATTCCATTAGGATCACTGAAATGAAAATTAATTAATAGACAGTGCTCGTTAAATCGTTGATGAGATGGCTAATTTATTGCTGCATCTAAAGTAATATCTGAAGCCTTGAATTTTTTGCTCATAATTTTATCGAATCAATTTTTCGTTAGGTGAAATAGACCTTTTGTGGCTTTTGTACGCTCATAAATGCCTGGATATTAGGCAATATTCTTATTGGTTCTTATCAATAGGTGTCAATTTAGGTCAATAAAGACGACATTCGATTTCAATAGTTTTGGATTTATCGTTACAGGCCCTTTCAACTGGACTGTGAGATTTTGATATTCAAATCAAATGAAATGTTCGATCCGAAATCGATTCAGGATCCCTGTGCAATTTCCTGTGATTTTGTGAAAAATAAAAATAATATTTTTCCTGAAGAATAGCTATTCCTCGGTGCTCTCTAAATCTGAATCAGTCAAAATTGACTGATTGAAAAGCCGGAATTATGTCACTGTAGAAATCAGCAAAAAAATTTACTGATTCAATCAGTGAATTTTATTATTGAATCAGTGAAAAATAAAAATTCACTGTTTGAATCAGTAATTAATTACTGATTGAATCAGTGAATTTTTATTTTTACTGATTCAACAATGAAAATTTCTGATTGAATCAGTAAATTTTGACTGACTTCAATCAGTGAATTAATTTTCACTGATTCAATAATGAAAATTCACTGATTGAATCGGTAATTTTTCACTGATTGGCAGTGAAATGTCACTGATTAACTGAGGAATCAGTGGAATTTGACTGATAATCAGTGACATAACCTAAGACTGTTTCATCAGTCAATTTTGGCATTTTTGACTGATTCAGATTTAGAGAGTGCCAAGTAGAAAAAAAAGGAACAAAAAAGAATGGATTTTCAATTCTCCGCCATTTTTTTGAAACTTTTTTCTCGTATTATTAAATCGGTCTATTTTTTATACGCCGAAAAAAAAACTTCAAACTAAAATGGTGGAATATTAAAAATTGTTTATTTTTTTCGAAACTAGCGAAATTCATTTTGAATATTTCATTTTTCAGTGCATAAAAAATCGCCGAACTGATTACAAAAATTAATCTCTCATAAAAATTTGAGAACCATTTTGGTCTGCACTGTTTGCAGACCAAATTAAAACCCCGCCGTGCAAAAAGAGCAGACAAATTCTGCTCCTTTCTGCTCGTTTCATGCATTATTTCTGCTCCTCTGCTCTTTTCTACTCCTTTCTGTTCCTTTCTGACTTCCGATACCCGATGCACGCGCAATAGTGGGAGGGGTGTCAAAAAGGGTCGTTTAACGCGCAACGGGGGATCAAAAAGGATCGTTCAATGCGCAACGGAAGTTCATCAGAATTGCAGCACAGGAAAAAATCAGCAAAATTCATTGATTTTCAGCGAATTTTCGCTGATTTTTCAAATATTTTCACTGATTTTTCAACGATTTTCACCGATTTTTTAGTAAATTTTCAATGATTTTCCGGTGATTTTTTTCACTGATTTGTTTTTATTGAAAATTTTTTCACTGATTTCCTCCTGTGCTGCAATTCACACTGTTTCTCAGTGATTTTCGATAATTGTCACTGATTTATAGATGATAGAGTACCTATACCTGAATGCATGTCTGTGTCCATTTGATTATGAATTTTTCAAAAAAAAAAAAATCTCGCTATGCTCGGGAGTAATTTTTACTCTTTCTTTCTATAGAATTCATTTAAAATCGTTGTTTTTGGAAACGTACGGTAATAAGCTGTGATGAGAGTGATGCCGTTGACCATAATGTGATGTTGATTTAAAAAAACGTAGGAATGAAAAAGAATTCGAAATTATTGGTTCCGTTTTGGATAACTTCAATAAAGAAAAGTGATGAATTTTCAACTTATGGAATTTTTTTTCGCAAAAATTTTCGCCCTCACTTCGCTAGGGCCAAACACATTACTCCAACGAGATATTTGATATTTTACCCCACATCAAGTTTTCATTTATTGAGGCAAGCCAAAAAGATTGCAAGGGATTGCGATTTGAATCACGTATTGTTTTTTGATCTGGGGGGGGGGGGGGTGTATAAGAGCAATGCATTGTAAAGAAATTTTCAAATTTAAGTCCGGAAAATCCCGAATTTCCATTTGCATGATTTGGTAGATACCTTGACATCACTACGTATCTATTTTATGTTTAAAGCTTCATAATTTTTCTTTAAAATCGAATTTTCCTTTTTTTTGAGTCTTTTTTGAGGTTGGAAAAGGGCCATATAAAAATCACGTAAAAAATAATTGTTGGTTTTTGAAAAAAAAAAATTGCACACCACAAAATTTTTAAACGCTTTACAAAAATTTAAAGGTGGAAGTACTTCACGAAAAAAATTAACCCCCCCCTCCCGGGGGCCCCAGCAGTCATGGTGTAAAAATTGGAAAACTTCGAAATTCAAGGAAAGTGGTCTAAATTGGATCAGTCTCAACTCGGTTATCTTGGGCTTTTCAATTGAATATTGGCCCAATTTAACCTCTGTTAGATTGGGATATCTAAAAATTAAACCAATCTGACAACTAAATAAAATTCTTTTGACAGATCTCAAACCAAATGGTCACATTTTTTTGGCCAAAAGCGCTGAAAAATTAGTAAAAATCGAGAAATAACTTGATTGAGAGATTTTTTTGATTCATGAAACATTGAAATTCAAGAAAAAATGGTCACTTCTTGGTCACTTTTTCACTTCCAAAAGTCACTAAAGTCACTTTTTTGGAGAATTTTTTATTGAGATGGCTGCATCCTCTTTCTTTGAAAAGAAAATATTATTTTGTAAGTTATTGCAATTTTCATAAAAAGGTGCAGGAAGTTTTGCATTTCCTTCGAGGACTCCTGTCCTGGAAAATCCAAAACCGTTTAAAACCTAAACGCCCGGGTATCCTTTCCATTCTTTGGGGAAAAATTAGAAATTTTCAAAGTAAATTGGAAATTTGTTAAAAAATTGAAACTGAGTATACTTAACCTCACTTAACCCCAAAAAACTGGCAAAATTTAATTTTCCAAAAATTTTTACCATAGCTTTCCGAAATTTTTTTTTAAACTTAAAGGGCCCCTAGAGTCCAAAGGTATTCACTTCGGAACAAAAACAACAGCTCTTCAGCGTGGCAAATACCTGCGTGAAAAAAAATCGTTTGAATTTCTCAGCTTCTAAAATCGGAACAGGTTTTTAATTTTTTTTATGTTAGTAATTACCTAAATCCTTTGTTATATTGGCCAACGTCGTTAACAATGAATTATACTGTGCTTTGTGATCATATAAATATACATATTGTCGTTCATGATTCAATTGAACGGTTTTCATTGCGGGATACAAAAAGGTCGAATCTGTCATCATCTGCGAAAATAAAGACGTAATGTTGTATTTATATTCATGATGATTTATTCGTGATAAAAATCAAAGATGAGAATAGTCAGTGTATTACGTTGACAAACTCCATTGCTGTACTTTGGCCTATATCATTTTGGGCAAAATAATAATTAATGATTGCCTGTGTGATGTTATCCATTTTATCGGGTTCGGCTGTGTAAATGTAATTCGTTTATCAATGGTAGGAAACGGTATCTATTTGCATTTGCGATTTTTGCCAACGATTCTCCGTTCCTTAAATATTCTATTGATCAAGAAAAATGTCATCGATGTTATTGTTGAAAATAGAGAATGTCTTCAAATCTCCTATTGAAGTTGGATTTTTGGAAAGGACAAATTATCCAGTTTTTTTTTCATTTTGAAAATTTTTTAAATTGAATTCCTACTTTCTCCAAACGAATCGAACCTCTGTCCAGTTCTTACTCTCTCATTCCGAATCAGTGATGAAAAGTTTTTTCACCCCCCCCCCCCCACCCCTGATGAACAGTCAGAATTGCAGCACAGGAAAAATCAGTGAAATTCACTGATTATTTAAAAAATTTTACAGGAGTTTTCAGTGAATTTTCCCCCAGGGTTTAAAATTACTGGGGCTGGGAATTTGGGCTGTTTTTTTAATGGTTTTTTTTTGAATTTTACCGATTCAAAAATGAGAGTGAATTTCAACTTATTTTTAAAATTTCTAGAAAATAAAACTCGAAAATTCTAAAAATTTTTATTTGCGTAGGTTTAGTGTGGGGGGGGGGGTTGAAGGTTTTTTTTCCAAGAATTTCCCCAAATTTTCCCCTATGGAACACGGACGAAAAATTTAAGACAAAGATTTTTATTTTTTCATTTTTTTTTTTCCCTTTTTTTCAAATCCAAAGTACTTATTTTCTTTGAGGGAGCCTTTTCGCCAGAAAATTTTTTCCAATAATCCACGGGAAAAATTTTACACACTATGTTTTGTTTTTCTGGGTTTCCGTACTTAAAAAAAGGATCGTTCTTGACTTTCGATTCGATCATGGGTTTAAACAATATACTAGGTTCATTATGCCAAACCTAAAAATAGGTTATACATTTGAATAAGGTAAATTATACGAATGTTTTGACCAATTATTAGTCAATACTGCTCAACAAAAGCATATTGCTCATCTGTAATGTCAACTAGTGAAGTGATTTCTCAATAAAATATACTTTTAGGAAATGGCAATTGAAGAACTTCTTCGTCACCAGGATTTGATTATTTCGGATAATCAAAAACATTATTAAAATCTTCAAAGCATCAGATTTTTGAAAAAAGGAATGTTTTTATTCAGCGTCAATTTTATTTCTGTATAATAATCAAATCCTCCTAATTTTGGGACATGAACGTTTTCAAAGTTATTCTGACTTTAAAAATCGAAAATGGTGTAAATAAGAATAAGAAAATGGACCCAAAATTCGAAATTGTGCAAATTAATCGAGGGAAGTTTCAATGTGTAATCTTTTTGATTTCCCGAATCCGTTTCCAATGATATTTAACATTCAAAAAAATGCTCCAAGGGCGGAAACTTTATTCAAAATATAGCATTTCCTGTCAAGATGGTGAAATCAGCCCTTGAACCGATCGGGACAAAAATCTCCCAAAATGTTGGTATATTGATGTAAAACCACCCTAAAAAAATTTCAACCCCTTACCCCCACCCCAACCGAATTATGGGGCCATTAATGCTTGAAATTCAATAATTTCTATTTTCGGAAGGGGTGGTTCAAAAATTTTGAAATTTTCCCAGATTATATGTAGACATTATGTAGTAGTATGTGAAATTTTTTTCAAAAAAATTTTGCTAAATTTTCCAAGGTATTCCGCGGTTTAAAAATTTCAAAAATTCGTCAAAAAAAGGGGGAGGGGGAGCCTCGAAATTTTTTTCTCTCCAAAATTTTGTGACACCCTTGGGTACAACATATATTTTTTTGGAGACCTAAAAATGAGTGCAACATGGGATTTAAAAAATGAAATCCATAAAAAAACACATTTTTGGATTTTGTTACACCTTTTCG
>JAVBJF010001629.1:0-11204 GCA_033439095.1 Pseudococcus viburni
TTGAAAAAAATTTGTAAAAAAGTCGAGATATTTGTTAAAATTGAGAGATTGTCGAAAAACTGAAACTTTTCATGCATTTTTCAACATTTGAAGAAATTTTTAAACTTTTTTTTTAACTTTTACAAAATTTTTCATAAATTTATGAAAATTTCCGAAAATTGAAGCAATTTTAGACTTTTTTCAATGTTTTACACACTTTTTCATCAATTTATAAATTTTTCCAAACCTTTTGGGCAAAAATTTAGAAATTTTTCAACTGAAAAAACCTTTTCTACGCTAATTTTCAACTTTTTCCCAAAATTTTTCACAATTTAAAATTTTTCACAACTTGAGCCATTTCCCCAAATTTTTAAACATTTTAAAAAAAATTTTTCATAAAATTTAAAAAATTTTTTTTGTTTTTTCAAAAAATTGGGGGGAAAAAGCAGATTTTTTTTTTTTCGCGAAAGTTTGCATTTTTTTTTCACGAAAGTTGCACCTTTTTCTGCTGAAAAAAGCACCATAACTCTGACTAATTGAGAAAATGCAAAAACGAGGGCATTTTCGGAATCCCTCGGGTCGTCGAGACGAATCGAATGGTGTATTCACCGTTTACATTTTGAGCTTTTTTTTTCGCGAAAGTTGCATTTTTTTTTTCACGAAAGTTGCATTTTTTTTACCGAAAAAAAGGGCCATAACTCGTCAACAAAGGCTCGGGCGAACAAAACGGTCGCCGGATTCGGATCAGCGACCTCGAATTAGTCGAAAAAAGACACAAAATCTCGAATTTTTTGAAAAATCATCAAAATCCAAAAAAAAATCATAAGGGGTTAGTTCATGGTTTTTTCGAAATTGATGATTTTCAAAAAATTCGAGATTTTGTCTGTCGTTTTCGACTAATTCGACGGTCGCTGATTCCAATCCGGCGACCGTTTTGTTGTTCGCCGAGGCCCTTTTTGTTGACGAGTTATGGCCTTTTTTTTCGGTAAAAAAAAAGGAACTTTTGCGAAAAAAGCTCAAAAAAAAAAGTAAAATACGACCATTCGATTCGTCTCGACGAGAGGATTCCGAAAATGCCCTCGTTTTTGCATTTTGGTCGATTTTTAATCAAAGTTAATGCTGATTTTTCTGCAAAGGAACTGATTTTTCAGTTCAAAAAAATGCAACTTTGCAGAAAAAGGTTAAAATTAAAAAGTGATTACACCATTCGATTCGTCTCGACGAGAGGATTTCCGAAAATGCCCTCGTTTTTGCATTTTCGTCAATTTTAGTCCAGAGTTATGGTGCTTTTTCAGCAGAAAAAATGCAACTTTTTTCGTGAAAAAAAATGCAACTTTCGCGAAAAAGGCCAAATCTGACTTTTTTCCCCACAATTTTTTTGAAAATCAAAAAAAAATTGTTTAATTTGATGAAAAATTGTGTAAAATTTTGAAATTTTCCGTAGAAAAGTGTCTTTTTTGTTGAAAAAATTGCGTGAAATGTTGCTCAATTGTCGAAAAATTGTTAATGAAAAATTGATGTAAAATGTTGAAAAAATTGTGTAAAAGTGTTTTACATACATTTGAAAAATTGCGTAAATGTTGCTTAAAAAGGTGGAAAAATTGCCTAAATTGATAAAAAAGTGTGTAAAACATTGAAAAAAATTCGTAAATTGCTTCAATTTGTCGAGAAATCTTGCATAAATTGATGAAAAAATTGTGTGAAATGTTGAAAAAAGTTGTAAAATTGCTTCAAATTGTCGAAAAATTGTTTAATTTGATGAAAAAAATTGTGTAAAATGTTGAAAAATTGCGTGAAATGTTGCTCAAGTTTGTCGAAAAATTGTTAAATTTGATGAAAAATTGTGTAAAATGTTGGGAAAAAAGTCGTAAAATTGCATTAATTTGTCGAAAAATTGTTTAAATTGTTGAAAATTGTGTGAAAAAGTCGAGATATTTGTTAAAAATTTAGAGAATTGTCGAAAAACTGCAACAATTCATGCAATTTTTCAACATTTGAAGCAATTTTACAACTTTTTTTCAACATTTCACACAAGTTTTTCATCAATTTATGCAAGATTTCTCGACAATTGAAGCAATTTTACGACTTTTTTTCAATGTTTTACACACTTTTTCATCAATTTAGGCAATTTTTTCCACCTTTTAGGCAACAATTTACGCAATTTTTCAACATGTAAAACACTTTTCTACGCTAATTTTCAACATTTTACACAATTTTTCATCAAATTTAACAATTTTTCGACAACTTGAGCAACATTTCACGCAATTTTTCAACATTTTACACAATTTTTTCATCAAATTAAACAATTTTTTTATGATTTTCAAAAAAATTGTGGGGAAAAAGTCAGATTTGGCCTTTTTTCGCGAAAGTTGCATTTTTTTTCACGAAAGTTGCACTTTTTCTGCTGAAAAAGCACCCATAACTCTGACTAAAATTGACGAAAATGCAAAACGAGGGCATTTTTCGGAATCCTCTCGTCGAGACGAATCGAATGGTGTATTCACGTTTACATTTTGAGCTTTTTTCGCGAAAGTTGCATTTTTTTTTCACGAAAGTTGCATTTTTTTTACCAAAAAAAAGGCCATAACTCGTCAACAAAGGCTCGGCGAACAAAACGGTCGCCGGATTCGGAATCAGCGACCTCGAATTAGTCGAAAACGACACAAATCTCGAATTTTTTGAAAATCATCAAAATCCAAAAAAATCATAAGGGGTTAGTTCATGGTTTTTTCGAAAATTGATGATTTTCAAAAAATTCGAGATTTGTGTCGTTTTCGACTAATTCGAGGTCGCTGATTCCGAATCCGGCGACCGTTTTGTTCGCCGAGCCTTTGTTGACGAGTTTATGGCCTTTTTTTTTTCGGTAAAAAAAAGGCAACTTTTGCGAAAAAAAGCTCAAAAACAAAAAGTAAATACACCATTCGATTCGTCTCGACGAGAGGATTCCGAAATGCCCTCGTTTTTTTTGCATTTTGGTCGATTTTACTTAAAGTTGTGGTGAGTTTTCTGCAAAGGAACTGATTTTTCAGTTCAAAAAAAACTTTTGCAGAAAAAGGTTAAAATTAAAAGTGATTACACCATTCGATTCGTCTTTCCGAAAATGCCCTCGTTTTTTGCAACCCAAAGTTGTGGTGATTTTCTGCAAAGGAAATTTTTCAGTTCAAAAAATACTTTTGCAGAAAAAGGTTAAAATTAAAAAGTGATTACACCATTCGATTCGTCTCGACGAGAGGATTCCGAAAATGCCCTCGTTTTTGCATTTTCGTCGATTTTTATCAAAGTTATGCTGATTTTTTCTGCAAAGGAACTGATTTTTCAGTTCAAAAAAATGCAACTTTCGCGAAAAAAGCTCAAAATGTAAACGTGAATACACCATTCGATTCGTCTCGACGAGAGGATTCCGAAAATGCCCTCGTTTTTGCATTTTCGTCAATTTTAGTCAGAGTTATGGTGCTTTTTCAGCAGAAAAAATGCAACTTTCGTGAAAAAAATGCAACTTTCGCGAAAAAAAGCTCAAAATGTAAACGTGAGTACACCATTCGATTCGTCTCGACGAGAGGATTCCGAAAATGCCCTCTTTTTTTTTTGCATTTTCGTCAATTTTAGTCAGAGTTATGGTGCTTTTCAGCAGAAAAAATGCAACTTTCGTGAAAAAAATGCAACTTTCGCGAAAAAGCTCAAAATGTAAACGTGAATACACCATTCGAATCGTCTCGACGAGAGGATTCCGAAAATGCCCTCGTTTTTTTTTGCATTTTCGTCAATTTTTAGTCAGAGTTATGGTGCTTTTTCAGCAGAAAAAATGCAACTTTCGTGAAAAAAAATGTCAACTTTCGCGAAAAAAAGGCCAAATCTGACTTTTTCCCCACAATTTTTTTGATAATCATAAAAAATTGTTTAATTTGATGAAAAAATTGTGTAAAATTTTGAAAATTTCCGTAGAAAAGTGTCTTTTTTGTTGAAAAATTGCGTGAAATGTTGCTCAAATTGTCGAAAAAATTGTTTAATTTGATGAAAAATTGTGTAAAATGTTGAAAAATTGCGTGAAAATGTTGCTCAAGTTGTCGAAAAATTGTTAAATTTGATGAAAAATTGGTAAAATGTTGAAAATTAGCGTAGAAAAGTGTTTTACATGTTGAAAAATTGCGTAAATTGTTGCTTAAAAGGTGGAAAAATTGCCTAAATTGATAAAAAAGTGTGTAAAACATTGAAAAAATTCGTAAAATTGCTTCAATTGTCTGAGAAATCCTGCATAAATTGATGAAAAATTGTGTGAAATGTTGAAAAAAAGTTGTAAAATTGCTTCAAATTGTCGAAAAATTGTTTAATTTGATGAAAAATTGTGTAAAATGTTGAAAAATTGCGTGAAATGTTGCTCAAGTTGTCGAAAAATTGTTAAATTTGATGAAAAATTGTGTAAAATGTTGGGAAAAAAGTCGTAAAATTGCATTAATTTGTCGAAAAATTGTTTAAATTGTTGAAAATTGTGTGAAAAAGTCGAGATATTTGTTAAAAATTGAGAGAATTGTCGAAAAACTGCAACAATTCATGCAATTTTTTCAACATTTGAAGCAATTTTACAACTTTTTTTTCAACATTTCACACAATTTTTCATCAATTTATGCAAGATTTCTCGACAATTGAAGCAATTTTACGACTTTTTTTCAATGTTTTACACACTTTTTCATCAATTTAGGCAATTTTTTCCACCTTTTAGGCAACAATTTACGCAATTTTTCAACATGTAAAACACTTTTCTACGCTAATTTTCAACATTTACACAATTTTTCATCAAATTTAACAATTTTTTCGACAACTTGAGCAACATTTCACGCAATTTTTTCAACATTTTACACAATTTTTCATCAAATTAAACAATTTTTTTATGATTTTCAAAAAAAATTGTGGGGAAAAAGTCAGATTTGGCCTTTTTTTCGCGAAAGTTGCATTTTTTTTTTCACGAAAGTTGCACTTTTTCTGCTGAAAAAGCACCATAACTCTGACTAAAATTGACGAAAATGCAAAAACGAGGGCATTTTCGGAATCCTCTCGTCGAGACGAATCGAATGGTGTATTCACGTTTACATTTTGAGCTTTTTTTTTCGCGAAAGTTGCTTTTTTTTCACGAAAGTTGCATTTTTTTTTACCGAAAAAAAAGGCCATAACTCGTCAACAAAGGCTCGGCGAACAAAACGGTCGCCGGATTCGGAATCAGCGACCTCGAATTAGTCGAAAACGACACAAATCTCGAATTTTTTGAAATCATCAAAATCCAAAAAAATCATAAGGGGTTAGTTCATGGTTTTTTCGAAAATTGATGATTTTCAAAAAAATTCGAGATTTGTGTCGTTTTCGACTAATTCGAGGTCGCTGATTCCGAATCCGGCGACCGTTTTGTTCGCCGAGCCTTTGTTGACGAGTTATGGCCTTTTTTTTCGGTAAAAAAAAGGCAACTTTTGCGAAAAAAGCTCAAAAACAAAAAGTAAATACACCATTCGATTCGTCTCGACGAGAGGATTCCGAAAATGCCCTCGTTTTTTGCATTTTGGTCGATTTTACTTAAAGTTGTGGTGAGTTTTTTTTCTGCAAAGGAACTGATTTTTCAGTTCAAAAAAATGCAACTTTTGCAGAAAAAGGTTAAAATTAAAAAGTGATTACACCATTCGATTCGTCTCGACGAGAGGATTCCGAAAATGCCCTCGTTTTTTTTGCATTTTGGTCGATTTTACTCAAAGTTGTGGTGATTTTTCTGCAAAGGAACTGATTTTTCAGTTCAAAAAAATGCAACTTTTGCAGAAAAAGGTTAAAATTAAAAAGTGATTACACCATTCGATTCGTCTCGACGAGAGGATTCCGAAAATGCCCTCGTTTTTTTGCATTTTCGTCAATTTTAGTCAAAGTTATGCTGATTTTTCTGCAAAGGAACTGATTTTTTCAGTTGAAAAAAAAATGCAACTTTCGCGAAAAAAGCTCAAAATGTAAACGTGAATACACCATTCGATTCGTCTCGACGTGAGGATTCCGAAAATGCCCTCGTTTTTTTTTTTTTTGCATTTTCGTCGATTTTATTCCGAAAGTTATCCTGATTTTTCTGCAAAGGAACGATTTTTCCAGTTCAAAAAATGCAACTTTCGCGCAAAAAAAGCTCAGAAAATGTGCGTGAATACACCATTTTCGGGTCTCGCGAGAATTCGAAAACTGCATTTTGGTCGATTTTTCTTCAAGTTGTGGTGAAAAATGAACTGAATTTTTTTCAGTTTCAGAAATAAATTCGAACTTTTGCAAAAGTGTTAAAATTAAAAAAGTGGATTAACACCATTCGATTCGTCTCGACGAGGATTCCGGAAAATGCCCTCGTTTTTGCATTTTGGTCGATTTACACTCCAAGTTGTGTGATTTTTCTTCTGCAAAGGAACTGATTTTTCAGTCAAAAATGCAACTTTTGGCAGAAAAGAGGTTTAAATTAAAAGTGATTAACGCATTCAAAACCTTCGATCGTCTCGACGAGAGGATTCCGAAAATGCCCTCGTTTTTGCATTTTTCTGGTCGATTTTTATCAAAGTTATGCTGATATTTTCTGCAAGGAACTGATTTTTCAGTTCAAAAAAATGCAAACTTTCGCGAAAAAAAGCTCAAAATGTAAACGTGAATACACCATTCGATTCGTCTCGACGAGAGGATTCCGAAAATGCCCTCGTTTTTGTATTTTCGTCAATTTTTAGTCAGAGTTTATGGTGCTTTTTTTCAGCAGAAAAAAATGCAACTTTTTCCGTGAAAAAATGCAACTTTTCGCGAAAAAGCTCAAAATGTAAACGGGAGTACACCATTCGATTCGTCTCGACGAGAGGATTCCGAAATGCCCTCGTTTTTTTGGCATTTTCGTCAATTTTAGTCAGAGTTATGTGCTTTTTTTTCAGCAGAAAAAAATGCAACTTTCGTGAAAAATGCAACTTTTCCCGCGAAAAAAGCTCAAAATGTAAACGTGAATACGACCATTTTCGAATCGTCTCGACGAGAGGATTCCGAAAATGCCTCGTTTTTTTTGCATTTTCGTCGTGTCATTTTAGTCAGAGTTATGGTGCTTTTTTCAGCAGAAAAAATGCAACTTTCGTGAAAAAAAAAATGCAACTTTTCGCGAAAAAAAAGGCCAAATCTGACTTTTTTTTTTCCCCACAATTTTTTTGATGAATCATAAAAAATTGTTAATTTGATGAAAAAAATTGTGTAAAATTTTTGAAAATTTCCGTAGAAAAGTGTCTTTTTTGTTGAAAAATTGCGTGAAATGTTGCTCAAATTGCGAAAAATTGTTTAATTTGATGAAAAATTGTGTAAAATGTTGAAAATTGCGTGAAATGTTGCTCAAGTTGTCGAAAAATTGTTAAATTTGATGAAAAATTGTGTAAAATGTTGAAAATTTAGCGTAGAAAATGTGTTTTACATGTTGAAAAATTGCGTAAATTGTTGCTTAAAAGGTGGAAAAATTGCCTAAATTGATAAAAAAAGTGTGTAAAACATTGAAAAATTCGTAAAATTGCTTCAATTGTCGAGAAATCTTGCATAAATTGATGAAAAATTGTGTGAAATGTTGAAAAAAAGTTGTAAAATTGCTTCAAATTGTCGAAAAATTGTTAAATTTGATGAAAATTGTGTAAAATGTTGAAAAATTGCGTGAAATGTTGCTCAAGTTGTCGAAAAATTGTTAAATTTGATGAAAAATTGTGTAAAATGTTGGGAAAAAAGTCGTAAAATTGCATTAATTTGTCGAAAAATTGTGTTAAATTGTTGAAAATTGTGTGAAAAAGTCGAGATATTTGTTAAAAATTGAGAGAATTGTCGAAAAACTGCAACAATTCATGCAATTTTTTCAACATTTGAAGCAATTTTACAACTTTTTTTCAACATTTCACACAATTTTTCATCAATTTATGCAAGATTTCTCGACAATTGAAGCAATTTTACGACTTTTTTTCAATGTTTTACACACTTTTTCATCAATTTAGGCAATTTTTCCACCTTTTAGGCAACAATTTACGCAATTTTTCAACATGTAAAACACTTTTTCTACGCTAATTTTCAACATTTTACACAATTTTTCATCAAATTTAACAATTTTTCGACAACTTGAGCAACATTTCACGCAATTTTTCAACATTTTACACAATTTTTCATCAAATTAAACAATTTTTTTATGATTTTCAAAAAAATTGTGGGGAAAAAGTCAGATTTGGCCTTTTTTTCGCGAAAGTTGCATTTTTTTTTCACGAAAGTTGCACTTTTTCTGCTGAAAAAGCACCATAACTCTGACTAAAATTGACGAAAATGCAAAAACGAGGGCATTTTCGGAATCCTCTAGTCGAGACGAAATCGAATGGTGTATTCACGTTTACATTTTGAGCTTTTTTTCGCGAAAGTTGCATTTTTTTCACGAAAGCTGCATTTTTTTTACCGAAAAAAAGGCCATAACTCGTCAACAAAGGCTCGGCGAACAACACGGTCGCCGGATTCGGAATCAGCGACCTCGAATTAGTCGAAAACGACACAAATCTCGAATTTTTTGAAAATCATCAAAATCCAAAAAAATCATAAGGGGTTAGTTCATGGTTTTTTCGAAAATTGATGATTTTCAAAAAAATTCGAGATTTGTGTCGTTTTCGACTAATTCGAGGTCGCTGATTCCGAATCCGGCGACCGTTTTGTTCGCCGAGCCTTTGTTGACGAGTTATGGCCTTTTTTTCGGTAAAAAAAAGGCAACTTTTGCGAAAAAAGCTCAAAAACAAAAAGTAAATACACCATTCGATTCGTCTCGACGAGAGGATTCCGAAAATGCCCTCGTTTTTGCATTTTGGTCGATTTTACTTAAAGTTGTGGTGAGTTTTCTGCAAAGGAACTGATTTTTCAGTTCAAAAAAATGCAACTTTTGCAGAAAAAGGTTAAAATTAAAAAGTGATTACACCATTCGATTCGTCTCGACGAGAGGATTCCGAAAATGCCCTCGTTTTGCATTTTCGTCGATTTTATCAAAGTTATGCTGATTTTTCTGCAAAGGAACTGATTTTTCAGTTCAAAAAAATGCAACTTTTGCAGAAAAAGGTTAAAATTAAAAAGTGATTACACCATTCGATTCGTCTCGACGAGAGGATTCCGAAAATGCCCTCGTTTTTGCATTTTCGTCAATTTTAGTCAAGTTTATGCTGTGAGCTTTTTCTGCAAAGGAACTGATTTTTCAGTTCAAAAAAATGCAACTTTCGCGAAAAAAGCTCAAAATGTAAAATACACCATTCGATTCGTTTCGAGACGAGAGGATTCCGAAAATGCCCTCGTTTTTGCAATTTCGTCGATTTTTTTCAAAGGTTATGCTTGATTTTTTCTGCAAAGGAACTGATTTTTTTCAGTTCAAAAAAATGCAACTTTTCCACGAACAACAGCTCAAAATGTGAAAGTAAACGTGAATACACCATTTCTATCGATTCGTCCTCGACGAGAGGATTCCGAAAATGCCCTCGTTTTTTTTGCAGTTTGGGTCGATTTTTAAACTTAAAGTTGTGGTGAGTTTTCTTCTTTCTCTGCAAAGGAACTGATTTTTTCATTCAAAAAATGCACTTTTTGCAGAAAAAAAAGGTTAAAATTAAAAAGTGATTCTACCATTTCGATTCGTCTCGACGAGACGGATTCCGAAAATTGCCCTCGTTTTTTTGCATTTTGGTCGATTTTACTCAAAGTGTGGTGGTTTTCTGCAAAGGAACTGAATTTTTTCAGTTCAAAAAATATGCAACTGTTGCAGAAAAGGTTTTTAAATTAAAAAGTGATTACACCCATTCGATTCGTCTCGACGAGATTATTCCCGAAAATGCCCCTCGTTTTTTTGCTTTTCGGGGTCGATTTTTATTATCAATTAGCTGAATTTTTTTTGCAAGGAACTGATTTTTCAGTCAAAAAAATGCAACTTCGCGAAAAAAAGGCTCAAATGTAACGTGAATACACAATTCGATTCGTTCGTCTCGATCTATTGAGGGATGATCCGAAAATGGCCCTTCAGTTTTTGCATTTTCCGTCAATTCTTAGTCAGAGTTATGTGCGTTTTTGTTCAGCCGAAAAAAAAATGCAATTTCCGTGAAAAAAAAAAATGCAACCTTTCGCGGAAAAAAAAAGGCCAAATGACTTTTCCCCTCACAATTGTTTTTTGAAAATCATAAAAAATTGTTTTATTTGATGAAAAATTGTGTAATAAATTTTTGAAGTTCCGTAGAAAATGTGTACTTTTTTTGTTGAAAAATTGCGTGAAATGTTGAAAATTTAGCGTAGAAAGTGTTTTACATGTTGAAAAATTGCGTTAAATTGTTGCCTTAAAGGTGGGAAAAATTGCCTAAATTGATGAAAAAAAGTGTGTAAAAACATTGAAAAAATTCGTAAAATTGCTTCAATTGTCGAGAAATCCTGCATAAATTGATGAAAAATTGTGTGAAATGTTGAAAAAAGTTGTAAAAATTGCTTCAAATTTCCGAAAAATTGTTTTATTTGATGAAAAATTGTGTAAATGTTGAAAAATTTGCGGTGAAATGTTGCCTCAAGTTGTCGAAAAATTGTTAAATTTGCCATGAAAAAATTGTGTAAAATGTTGGAAACAAGTCGTAAAATTGCATTAATTTTCGAAAAAAAAATTGTTTAAATGTTGAAAATTTGTGAATTAAAAGTCGAGATATTTGTTAAAAATTGAGAGGAATTGTCGAAAAACTGCAACATTCATGCAATTTTTTTCAAACATTTGAAGCAATTTTAACAACTTTGTTTTTCAACATTTCACACACAATTTTTCATCAATTTATGAAAGATTTTCTCGACAATTGAAGCAATTTTACGACTTTTTTTCAATGTTTTAACACACTTTTCATAAATTTAGGCAATTTTTTTCCAACCTTTTAGCACACAATTACACGCAATTTTTCAACATGTAAAACACTTTTCTACGCTAATTTCAAACATTTTACACATTTTTTCGATCAAATTAGCAACAATGTTTTCTGACAACTTGAGCAACATTTCACGCAATTTTTCAACATTTTACACAATTTTTCATCAAATTAAACCAATTTTTTTATGATTTTCAAAAATTGTGGGAAAAAAGTCAGATTTTGGCTTTTTTTTTTTTTTTTTCGCGAATTGCATTTTTTTTTTTTCACGAAATTGCACTTTTTTCTGCTGAAAAAGCACCTAACTCTGACTAAAAA